>JAOWBL010000013.1:3402050-3418059 GCA_028564865.1 Zenarchopterus dispar
TATATAGGCTCTTTTATTTTCCCAGTGATGGAGACATTCAGGAATGTTGGCTAATCACAGGCCGAGATGACCATCTTGGCCCTCAAGTATTTATTTATTTATTTTGCTGATAAATCCCAAATACATTGGAATATGTCAAGCTTGAAATGCAGGACTTTTACAGTTTACAGTGTATTTTTAAATGTTGTGGCTGCTACTGTTAGAAGGTTTATATCTAATGTTTTGTTGGGCCTTTTAGTTCTCTCAGACAAAGTAAACAAATGCAGCTGTTTAGAAACTTTGCCAGTTAATGAGAGAAGTTTCAGAGGCAAGTTAATGAGTATACAGCACAAATAATGTGAATGTGACTAGATGTCTTTTATAAGCATAAGTGAACTGATAATGGAAATGATGTTCATTTATAACGGTGGGTTTGCTGTACCATTTCATCCTAAATTTTCAAAACACATTTTATGAGCTGTAATAGTTTTAGTTTAGTTGTTTCACTCTATCATAGTCATCGCTAATGACATCAGTTAACGTACATCTGTAAAATCCCTTTATTTATCAGCAGAAATCTCAGCCTTGAAAAGGATCCATAGGAAAATTGCACAATCGTTGCAGCTCTTACTGTACATGAATTGACCAGAAACACAGAAATCTCCTCAGTGCATTCAGAACTAGCATTACTTCACCAGTGCAGGTAAATGATCTGCAAGCAGCAAGGCCGCACATAAGTGAAATGCGTGTGCTTAGTTGCAGAGTAAATAGGGCAACAACATCATTATCCATCACATTCAAGATATAACTGTAATAAGGGTGTAGGGCGACCTCGGGCTGAGCTGAAGTTTCTCGTATTGCCAGTGTGAGGCCATTGGTGGAGTTTGAACATAACTGCTGACGCCACCACATTCCCCGGAATGACAAATGGGAGTTGAATTCATGTGGAGCTGCTTCAGGGGACATTGGGGAAATGGGTGCATTGCGAGTGGTGCGATTGCCAATTGCAGTTAGGAGGGGAAGAGAGAGATGCAAAGCAAAGAGTGAGTTAGACTCAGGGACCCCAAAATAGAAGCTCTGCCTCCCACATCTCCATCACTCCTCTGCCACATGAGGAGAAGTAAAGGTCTGCATACATAGCACACTGTCGACAGCTATTAGTGTTTTTTATCTACTACCTCTACCCCCAGTTGTGCTCTAAAGTTCTACGTCTGTGTAAAGCACAATCCAGTATGATTTAAGATTGAAGCATATACTAAATTATGAACATACTGTGAACTGAAACATCTTCAAAGTATTTAAAACATAAGTGATGCAGTGCTTCCTTGCAGCACTTGAAATACACTAAAGACTGTGACAACGATGCCCTGTGGTTTCTCCAGCTCGACCAAATTATCCTATAGAGTGCTCCCAGAATGAGATTAAGAAATTCAGGCTAATGCAAAACAATTTCTTATGATCAGTCAAGCCAAGAGGAGTGCATAAAAGTCTAGGTTCTTCTTGCAAGTGTCCAGCACCACGTCTGATTGTTTCCAGCACCATAGAGCTAAATGCAGGAATGAATGATTGCACATACCTGTAGCATTAAATAAAATGGTTAAAAGCATTTTTAAACATTAGCACAAATATACCCAACCAGATGGTAGTTGTAATGAGTAGTTATCTGAGCACAGAGGTCGAGTGTTTTAATGGGAGAAGCTGTTCTTTAATCTTGATGTTCTTGCCCTGTTCCTATGCTGAGGACACTTTGCACAGCACTTGTGTGGAAGCTGGTGATACCAGAGGTACCTGCTCAAGAAGTACAGGCACTTTTGAGTCTTTTTATTGTGGCAATTGTGTTAATACTCCAGGTGACCATCAATGTGAGACCATGTAGACAGCAGAAACAAAGCAAACAACCGGGATGTTCCACCTGCTGCCTGCCCCCCCAACTCGTCACTGTGGGGGTAATAATGAGACGTTCTCATTCTGAGGGCTGCTAGATGTTTCACCAGGGTTTGTCAGATGACAGTATACTGTAGCATAAAGCTCTTGCTCTCTTGGTGGGTGAGTGCCCGGTGAACCCCAGATGGCATCATTAGTCGAGCACTTCTTTCTTTATGGATTAGGGTCCACGCTGTTAAATATAGCATCTTTTATGGGGACCGTGGCTAGCCGTTAATCGCTATTCATGAGTGTTGTAGCCAGAGGTACTGACCAACAATCATTCAGGTTCCACACTCTTGAGGTCTTTGGGCCAGAGGTGTCGGTGTCACTCCTATAGTATATAAGTGCTAAAAGTTTGGACATGGAAGTCTTGAAAATGTTCATCAACACCTCAGAGTGCTGGTGTGCAAAACCAGGGATGTTATTGAAGTCTGAAACTTAACAGGGCTTACATTTTTGTACGAAGAGTGAGCCAGGTCCAGGAGGAGATGTGAGAACCCTGTATGTAAATGATGCAATGGTTGCCATTGGAGATGGACTTCCAGTAGTCAAAACACTTGTCTGGGCCTTGTGATCTACCTGAGGACTGTTCTTTCGTGGGTCTGCACCCAGCATCTCCAGACTTGACATGGATACACACAAGGAGGCCAAGTGTGGGTTTCCTGTTCGGTAACTCAGTCCCGCCCACCTCCCGCTCTTAACCTCAACATGATGTAGAAGTTTCACTGGGTCAAGTAGAAGGATGAGCTGAAGAATAACTAAATGTTTCAAATACAGCAAAACAATTTTTGACTTTAGCTTCTTACTGATGGTCCGGATCTTAGAACAATCCCTCTAGATACTGTAGATCACCTCGATAATGTCTATGATTGATATCCCATGGATATGGAATTCTTTTCATTTCTCTGTGATCCTCTGGTGCAAAGTCAATGCCCTACAGCTCCAGCTGAGCCTACATCATCAACAAAGCTTTAACAAGTTAGACAGACACAAGCTAACTGAATGTGTCATGGAACATGGCATTGATTCATGTAGGAAGATAGACAGGACACTGGTTCATCTGTCCTTAATCCAGACCAGATGATTGAGCTCAGATGGAATTTCTCAGATCAAGTCTTGAAAACGTAGTGTCTTCCTGTACCGTTCAGAAGTAGATGAATCTAAAGGAAAGTAGCTCCTGTTCTTCACAGTGATGCTCTACTGGGATGATACAATCCTTGTTGACAAAGAGAGCAACAGAACTAGCTGGGGATGTGGACAGTGAGATAAAAATGGCATATAGGTGATATAAATGTACAATTTCATAGCAAATCCCACCAGAGCTGAGACGGAATAAAGGCAATCTTTCACCAGAACTCTTTTAAGAGTTGTCCTTGACCTTATTTTAACCATCGACTTTGGTAAGCCTGCTGTTTTGGTGCTTTTAGACCAGTGGATCACAATATTTTAATGTCAAGACTTGATAAATAGGTGGGTATCAAAGGTACAGTTTTAAAGTGGATTAGGTGGTACCTGTCAGAGAGAACCTTTTCAGTTCACTTGGGTGAATCCTTTTCTTCCTCAGTCTTCCTAATTTATGGGGTTCCTCAAGGCTCTATTTTAGGGCTCAAATTGTTCTCATTGTATATGTTACCTGTGGGGTCTGTATTTAGAAAGCATAACATGTTGGTTTACATCAATCTTCTCTGCAACAACTGCAATTGGTTAGAGTACAGCAGCTCAACCTTTAACTGGCACCAAGAAATGTGATCACAGAACTCCAGTCTTGGTATCCCGTCATTGGCTCCCCACCTGATTCCGAATTGATTTTAAGATTTTATTGATGACTGCTAAAGTTTTAAATGGAATGACACCCTCTTATCTGTCAGAACTCTTGCAGATCCATACACTAGTAGGAGAGCTGTGATCAACCAACCAGCTGCTTCTAAGAGACCTGCGTCAAGCTTTAAGCGTAGAGGTGACCCAGCTTTTGCAAAGGCAGCCCGGGAATGTCCTGCCTTTTCACATTCACATTGTTCAGACTTTAGATATGTTCAAGTCAATGTTTAAAACACATTTCTTCTTTTTTTCCCTTCAGTTGAGTGTTTCTTAAATGCTTTTTATGATTTCTTCCCAGTTTTAAATTATGATTTTTGTTTGATTTTTTTTTTAAATTGTAAAGCACTTTGGTCAACTTTTTTGTCTTTAGATATGCTATATAAATTTGAACTTGATCTTGAGAAATCATTCGGAGGATGTCAGCGCAGTAGTTTTTATGACAACGAAGAAACAGTGGGAATGGTAGAACACTATGGAAACTAGGATGGATCATCACTGGCCTTATGAGGCGCAGAAGACAAAGCAGTTGTTACACTGGTTGAGAACACCGTCCCAGATGAGACGAGAGATCAGCATCTAAGGAAGGGTTGTATGTCTTCTGAGTGGCTGTAAAAAATAAACAAAATCCCACTGTCTAGCAAATACCTGAAGCTTCTAAACATTAACACAAGTTATAATTGTGGTTGTCATGGAGACAATTGATGCAGTATATCAAATGTCATGTGAAACTGCAAGTCTGTGAAACAAATTTTTACATTCCTGGAAAATCTTTCCAATTCTAGTTTAATAAAACGAGGTGTGATGGGTGATTGTAGGAGGAAAAGGATTACAGATGAAATGTAGCTGAGACAGTTGCTTTTTTTTACAGAGAGAAACTTTTTCTCATCTTCTTATCCAAATTAAAGTGGAGCAGTGCGAACCTTGTGAAAATATAATTCAAAGTCTCCTGAACTTGTGATGAAATTTTGCTTCTGCATGAGTCAAAAAATTCTCATTTTAAAGCAGCACAGAAGACTTTTCTTTAAAATCTGAAAACATCAGCTTTATTTTAAAGGAGTATTTGTTTACTTTTAGGAAACATCATCCAGCTGTTAGATGAAAACAGCCAAAGCAAGTTTAGTCGTCCCAGTCGTCTCTTCCAACTATTACAATAACTTAATTAACACAGATGAGGAAAGAACTGACATGAACAACGATACAAAAGATTGACTGATACGTTATTACAGTAATGGTCATGCAATATTCTAGCTACAATATGACTCAAGTGTGATACACACAGAAACTCACATTCCCACTTTTTCCTACTTTTTATTTCTAACCTTGACTGAAAATACATCAGGAGTGATCTCACCTGATAATTTATCTGCAGCACAGGCTCACTGTAAGTCCTGCTACACAAATGATATTTATGCATAAGGATGCTTATGTTGAGCGATCGTATTACAGTGCGTTTTTATTTAGATTCACACAGATGTAAGATCTCCCAGAATAGCACACGTGGAGCTAAAAGTGTGAAATATGGCAAGTACACCGTGGCAAATAAATGTCAGAGTGAGTCAAATCAAATGGTGCATTTTGGATGGAGTGTGCTCCATTGACGACGCCTCTGTGTTTATGCAGTGTTGATCGTCTCCACAAAAACAGGGTGGAGGGAGCGCTGCTTGGTATTTACACACAGCAGCCGCACCGTCTGGCGATGATGATGGCTCCCTCATGGGCCAAAAAGACAGCAATAAACCCTCAGAAAAGATGAGCCACAGAGTGAGAAATTAAAAGGAAAATGTGGAGTGCAGTTGGAGAAGTCGGAGCTTGGCAGATTTTATGAGCGATTTGTAGAAAACAAAAAAAATGTGAGGAAAAGAAATTGCTATAATAAACAGGTAAAGCTATGTAAGAAGGTTTTTTGGCGTCTTTGGTCCTCAATGTGGCTTTCACATGTATTAGACTGTTAACATAAGGATACATTACTCATAATTATAAATAAATATTGGGAGGCAGGTATTCTTTGTGTCTTATAGACATTTTAAGAAATAAAATCAGCTTCTGAACACATAACGTAACCTTTACTGAGTCAAATTTCTAATTTCATGCAATGGGAGAAGCATTTTTAAAATCTCTTTTTCTTTGGTCCTGGGAACAAACAACAGGAGAAGGTGCTAGAACAAAGATGATAACAAAACAGGACATTCAATATGATTTAAGCAATGTAAAAATATCGAATAACTAATAGGGGAAGTGAAAGACATTGTCTGTGCTGGTGACAGCGTCGGTGTAGACATGGATGATGGCAAAAGGAGCAAACAAATCAGAGTTCAATAATACGGTGCATATGTCAGGAATTCAAAGATGCACGCTTTAATCTGTACATCCATAATGCAGAAAAGACATTAAAGAGGGTGTTACAAGCTGTTTTTGGCCTCAAATGAAAGAGAAGACTTGAGTCTGAACTAAAAACCTAATTTCAGCCTAGCCGTCTTTATAAATGCTGGATATGAGTTATAAGAGGCAAATGGTTATCTATTGCAATTCCAAGATATTTCTAGACAGATACAGGCTCACTAGCAGAGCCCTGAGAAGCGTTTGAAAGCTGATAGTTGTTACTTAGGCATTGCATTGGAGAACAAAAATAGTTGTTTCTATGTGCTTGTTTTAAAGTACGCCAATTATGCAGAACAATATTGAATTTAGGTTGCAGAGCTTCATCATTATTTCTTTGTATAACCAAAACCTGCATCTTCCATCAACACATCACAACACCATCCACATAAAATAAAATTTAAAAAATGGAAAAAGAAACAAGATATCCAAAGAATTTCTGAGGTCACACCAAGAAGACCAAAAGTTGTATTTGTTTGTATTTGTTTTTTGTTTCCATAAAAATGAACTTCCTGATGACTCCTGAGTCAGCTGTTTAAGTAAACCAGTCCAGAGTTCCTTTTGACTCATCAAAATAAGGTATTTTAGGAACATATGAGAAATAACAGTGAGCTTTATAAATAATTACACATAAAGGCCTGTATGGCACCAATTTAACTCCAAATGTTGCAAATCAAAGTCAAAAATCTGAAACCAAGAAATCAAAATCTCTGAGAGTGCAATCATCTTTCTGGGTTCTACCTTTCCTTTCTCTCCATCACTTCTAAAGCCATCTCCATCTTTCCCAGTTGTGCTTTTGCTTTTTGCAGCTTCAACTCTGAAACAAGTGTCAAATCATAGCTGAGCTCTAGTAGCGCTGAACTGACACCATGGCCTCAACCTTTACTTGATGATGTATAATATCTAGCGGAGCCGTCATGACAGGCAAGGCCTTGAAAACGGCATCAGTAATAGACTCTTTCAGGGACCTTCAGGAGATAATGCAACATAAGCTGAAACTAGGATGTCAAAGAACCAGTGGCGGGTTACAGCATCAACCGTGTGATCTCAGCAGCTGAAATGATGGAGACATAGACCCTAACTGTACTTCCTTCCTGACCAACAGAAGGCTGAGGACAGCAGCACAGAACACACAGAAGGGTCAAGATACACGCCAAAACAAGCGTGAGAGTCAGGATTAACTCAAGTAGTTGGTTTCCAAAGTCCTGCAAAAAGAGTCACCTAACTACTGAGAGATAACCTTGAAGTACACTTGAGCCCAGCTCTGCTTAAAATAGCTGTTGCCACACCTGATCTTTTACCTACTATGTAAGATCGGGGAACCGTGGGTTTTGAGGTCTTCCTGTTAACATGAAGAAACACTAAATGAACAAGCTTTTCAGTTACCAGTATCGATCTGCTCAAAGACTCGTAAAAGGAGGGAAAACATAGAACAAGCCTATCAGGCATCCAGGACAAACTGGTGCATGAGGACGAGGCATTAAAGGACAAGGTTGTTACCATGGTTGCAAAACGACGGATTTCCTCCAGCCTGTAATGGGCTTGCTCTGTTCTGGACACCATGTTGGGCTTTCTGTGTATAGGACTCAGTCAAGGCCACGCTATGCAACCATTTTCTGCAGGAGTGGAATAGATAAAAGGCATTCAAAAAGCAATGGACAGGATTAGGTTCCTCCAGACATTATCCCAAGCATTATTAGTTTGCTTGTTTTCAGGGTGCAGTACTGCCTTCCATGTACGTGTTAACTGTTGCAGCAGCATCACAGTAAATTACCACACTCAGTTCACCTTGAGGGCCTACGAAACGTTCACAGCTACCACTGGTAGCCATGAATCACTCAACATACAATGCACAATGAAATTTCTGGCCATGAAATCAAGAACTAAATTTGTACTTTGATGCATGGGGCCCTGTGATCACAGTGACAACCCCTCTACACCTGCTTTCATGTTATCACAGCTTCTCGCTCCATCCCTCTCAGCTCCATAGAAAATCTGTGCTCGTGCGCAGAATCTCACATCAGAAACGACTGCCGCCGCGCCAGAAAGTTGGGCCAAACTGTGAAGAAGGCTGAAGTCGCCCAGCCATCTGTCACGCTGGTGGTCCGGCCTCAGCTGGAAGCGGACTGGTGTGATTGAGACCAGCCTGACCGAGGCGAAGCCTGCCCGGTGGGCATTCAGCATCCTCACCCAGGTCATGCAGCGCCAAGAGCACTCACTGTTGCAGCCCTGCACCGCTCATCCTTTTCTGAGTCTGAGTCTTAGTATAACTTCAGCAATGGCAGGTAACGCACCAGATGGCAAGGGAAACCACCACCCACACACGGGCACACACACAAACACACAAACACACAAGGCCTGATTCAGATCATTTTTGCAGACGCTCCTGCAAGCATCAGCATATGCTCTGCATGTTATATACACATGCTGCATCTGCAACATATGTACAACTGCTCACTGCATGTTTTCACATACAGCAAAAAAAAAAAAAGAGAAAAAAAACTATATTTAGAAGTCAGGTTAACTTGGTTCATTAGCAGCACGATCACAGCAACAACAGCCACTGTTTATCCCCACATTCATTCACACTTATTAGCCAATGAGCAAGTGAGAAACAGCACCCCACTGGCTGCAGGTTATTTAAGTCCTGTGGTGGAAACAGCAACACAACTCTGCAGTAAACGGTACAATTTAAACCCCAATTTCAACAATAAAGTCACTTCTGGGCATGTTGAGCCAATGGAGAAGACCACAGTGCAGATTTATCAGCACTGAAGAATCTTAGTTAATGAACATTCAAGAACATGAAAGATAATGTGCACCTTTGGCCTTGAAGCCTTCAGAGTCCAACTGGCAACTGTCTAAACTGTTTATTTTATTAAAACTATTCTTTTTTTAATTAAAACATTCCTGCTCTTTGTTTCTGTCTGTGTGTTTGTTTTTAAATACTCGTACCCTTGAAATGACGGGGGGCCACTCTGATTACTTGAAGAGGTAAAACTTGTTGGGGTTTTTTTTTTCGTACCTGCTCCACGTTCTTCTGTCTGCATTTTCATTTGCAGCCATCTGGTTTAACAGAATATAGACTTGCAAATGAGGCTCCAGCGTTCAAAAGCTAATCTAAGTAAAAGCTCTGCATATGGCTAATAACAAATGCAGCATCATACAGAAACTGATTCAAACAAGCTTTTGCTGCTAACAGTAGTTCCACCAGCTATTTAGTCATGTTCTTGGTTTTTCACATGTAGGGTCTGTAATTCAACTTGTTTTTTAACAAATGATAGTGTGTAATAAATCACGTGTTGGTATACATCTGAAGTGCCAGCTTAGCCAGCTAATGTTTAAGACTTGTTTTTTATGTCCTGGCACAACCTCAATTTAAAAAAAAAATTAAAAAATCAGGACATTTTATCAAATTTTGTCCTTGGCCTTGTTTTCGTATATATTTTTTGTATATATATTTTAGTCTGAACTACTACTTTTCTATTATGGAGTCACGCTTGTGAAGTGAATGCAGTATGTGGTTTATGTCTTACTCAAAGGTGCAAGGCTTTCCTTGGAAGAATGACTGAATGTGTATATTTATTGCTCTAAACCTGTCTGTACCTTCCAGGGTTGATGTCCCCTCTCCAGATTTACGAGCTGTCTGGTCCATAGACACTGACGTACCGTCACGCCAAAGACGCAGACGTTTCTACTGATAACAAACTTCTCCTCAGTCCAGTCTGTGATGTCCGCTGTTTTAAAACAGAATTTTAGATTTCAGTTCATCTGACCACAGATGAATCACCTTTCCAGTTATTTTGAACGGGCCTTGGCCCCGCAACGTTTGCAGCTTTTCTGGATCATGCTCATGTATTTCTTTTTCTTTGCATTACAGAACTTTAACCTGCATTCGTGATTGGTACCGATACCCAACCACGTCACTGACTTGTTGACAATTGATGTCACTGATTTCAATATTTTCCTCCAGGTGTTTTCTTTTCGTATGACTTTACTTTTCAGGACCTTTGTTACCCATTTCCCAACTTTTTAGAGAAATCCTGTTGTTATCACATTCAAAATGAGCTAATATTTGTTTATGTAAAGGTACAGTTTCTGTTCACCAGCATGCTACTGAATGTCTTTTACAGCTGATATTTAACAGATATATTTCACTAATGTCCTCTGCAGCAGGTCATGAAACAGCAACACATTAGAAGAAGAAGTGTATATCTTTATTATGTGCTATGTACATCATTTACAGTATGATACAGCAACAATTACAGGGTTCTGCTACACAGTCAGGATTGCACGGTTTTAGAGTTAGGCCACAGCGGTTCAGTACCGTGGTAATGAGTAATAACATCGGGAATACAGTAAGTACAGCACGAGTCTTTGGCTTCATTGGATGCAAAACACAGACATGGAGCAATAAATGCAAACTTCAGTCAAGAGTTAGCAATGACAGTGAAGGAAATGAAGGAATGTGATACTGTGATGTGCTTTCTTCAGGTGGTTGTATAACAACCAAGATCTGCATCCCAATAGTGAACAATGAGAGCAAATGCCTTCTCTGATTTAGTTGAGCTAAAATTACACACGTCCTGGCTTAGTTGGAGATGTGGGCTTCTGTGTTTGTCTGATTATAACGAACCCTTCATCCTCCCGCCACCACCGTGCAGCAGCGGCCGTTACAGCCTGCAGACGGACAGCACGCAGAGAGAAACTGAGAACACAGGGATCGGATGAGAGATGGATGGGGAAAGAGGGCAGTAAAGAGAGAGAAGTGACATAGTGAGATAGAGCCGGAGCGACGGGAGCCGACAGCGAGATGAATGCAGCGAGGTCGCTGAGGTGAGGAGATGTTGTAATGATTAGATCACAGATACCCTTGAGCCTTCCACCATTCCTTCTCCACAAAGAAGGAAAAAAATCTGGAAGCACAGAGGGAAGAGAGGAAGGTCTGCAGCTGTAACTGCTGCTGCATGAGTTCACCTGGGTGGACGAGGGGGAGCAGGAGTGGATTAAAGAACCCACTCCCACAGGCTGGGAGAAAGGACTAAGCTGAAACGTATTGGTACCTTTTCTTTTTCCAGAATCTTTCCTAAAGATGTTACATGTGTTATGTTTTCTGGCAGAACACAAGAGGAAAGTTCCTTCCTCACGAATGCTGATGGTGATTCATTCATCTGAAGCAGGTCTGTTGGGGCAGGGAAACATCTAAAAGATGCCAGCCTTCAAGGACCTGGATTTGGCGATACTGCTTTAGAAAAAAAAGTGCATCTTTGTGTCCTTCTATATTTTGTTCTAGTCCTTCAGGCTTCCAGCACCTTCTAACTGTTTCCTCAAATATCTTTCAACTCTTAATGAGATGACATCATCAACAAAGTTTAGCAACTTGAAGGTGACTGCACTGAGAGGTGGAGCCGTGTTTAAGTTGCTGCCATCTAGTGGTCAGCCTGTGACACTGTTGATGAGTTGGAAACGAGAGAAACGTAGAGATGCATTAATGTGATCCTTTCTCATGTTTTTTTTTAAGTGCAGTGGTTAAATATGACAGAGAAGATGACAAAAAGACAGAAATCATGAAAGCACAGACTGACAGATCTGAGATCCAGTTATCAATTATTTTCCAACGTAATGGCTCCATTTAGTCCACACAAAAGCATTTCTTTGCTTGAACTTACAATTTATATTTCTGCCACAATATTCATCAGCAGGAACACAATAAGCACATGACAGGGGAGGGCTGGGAGCTTTGACAGGACTTCCTAGAAGCTGTTTCCAAAGACTGATCAGTTAGTTGTGACGTCTGCCGTCATATTTATTAAATATATTTATTAAATTGCAATTAGCGCTGAAAATTCAACTCAAATATCATCATACGTTTTAACTCACTTGTCATGTGCAGAAAGCTGCTAAAAAAACCAGAAAGATTTAACACATAAATAGTGTTTTGACGGTCTTCACAGAGGTGTCTGACTGGCCCGAGTGGATTGTGGTCCTTCATGTGCCAACAGAAATCACCAACGATAAAGTGAATAAAAGTCCAGGTTTGTACATGTAAAAACAAATGTTTGAAGCTTCAATAAAGTGTCCATCGATAAAACATTCCTGCATGAAGCCAACTTTGAAATGACTTTGGACTTAATGTAAAAAGGATGTTAAATAAGAGGAAGAAGAAGTTTCAGAAAGATTACATGTATACTTTTGGGTTATTTTGATTCATTGGGCTTTATTGCCAATGAAAAAAAAGAGAAGTGTTTAGTGTTTCTGCAAAATGTGTACTTGTTGAGAAAAAGTATTTTAAAATGCAGTCGGAGTAGAAAACACTATCAGTCTGCATGACGGCAAAAGATCAGATTCTTAAACAAAACAGTCCAGCACTGAGCAGCTGTGCGAGAATGCAATTAAACTGAATGAGCCGTCACGCGTGCATGTGATGAAACCGAAACTATCATTCAAAACCAGTGGCTTCCAGGTAGCGCGGCTCTCCTGACAAGCTGCTAATGCATCCAATAAGATAAAAGCTCAGCGAATGGGCCTTTGCTGACAGAGCTGCCACAGATAAGAGCAGAAAATCGCTCACAGCCAAGACAACAAAAAACATGAGAGGCCGGCCCGGAGATAAAGAATATAGGAGGTGGGAGGAAAATAGGAACAACAGCGATCAATTGCCAGCGCTGTGCGGCGATGCTATCCGACACCATCCCTCTCCTCCGTCTCCTGTAAGAGTGTGTTTGAGATGCTGCAGCCATTGTAATCTTAAGGGGACAAGCGGCGGGTGGTATGTCGGCGTGTATGTGTGTGTGAATCTGGGTCGTCGAGTCATCAATAACCACGTGCATCTGTGCAACAAACACGCAGGCAAGGTCAAAACTGGCTGAAATCCCTTCAGAGTGAGCCGGGGCGGGGATGACAGAGGGAAAAGGAAAAAAGCCATACAGTGCCGCTCTCCTCCACTCAGACAACTCTATTCCCTCACGGAGTGATGGACGAATGGATGGATGGATGAGCGGATGAATGACAGAGCGGTGTTTGAGTATCCTCTTGTGACAGTCGTGGCGGTGGCTGACTCGGCAGGTGGAAACAGGTGGGAGATGGAGAAGTTGGGAGGCTGCCGCCGGCTGGGGCAGAGAGGAAGCAAGAGATGAATTATAGATGGATGGATGAGGTAAAGGAGGAGAGAGCGGAGGTGTCTGGCGAGTGCTTGTTCCCCGCTGACAGGCAAGCTGCTTGTTGGTGGCGCCGCTTAGCCACGCAACCAGAGTCAACCAGAGATGATTGAGCATCTTTGCATCTGTGAGGTATTGTAGCCCTTTTTCTGTAGCGAAGGCCTCCGGGGCGGTTTTAGGCAACAGGGCGAGGTGGAGGACGGTGAGGCGCTTCCTTCCCTCTGCAGCCGTGCAGAGGCTCGGTTCGCTCGCTCCACTGCTGCACTTCTTTAATCTGACGCTCCTTCCCTGGTTAGACCTTTCACTCCTCACCCTCTTCCACGTATGTGGATGGAAACCAGCCAACCTGGTGGGAAGGAAATGGGGAAAAAGCAATCAGGACAGTTTGATGGCTCTCCAACACGGGGAACCCGTTTTTCCTGCGCCGCGCTTTAACTTTCTTCAGACAGTGATTTCCTGCAGTTGGCAGAATGTCAGCATCTGCATACTAACGGAGTGATATTTAGCAGATATACACCAATGTTTCATACTGTCACGATCTTATTTCAGACAGTTAACAACTACAAATCAGCACTAAACACAGCAGAGTGATAATGAAGATGTAAATGTATGCTGCTAAAATGATTCTCCACTCGTAGCTCCAGAATAAAAGTCCATTTCATTTGTTGAGCCTAAGTTTGAACAGACTCCATCAACAACACAAGCAAACAGAGACAACTGTTGTGTTTTTAAGGACAGGAGTTTCTCTTTAACTCTGAGGACCAAGTCTGAGGCATTTTACTGCAGCTGTTGTTTTACTCTAAACTCTCTAATAACCAGGATTTAGCTTTAGCAAATATCACACTTCATTCAGTCAGCTTAGTTACACTTGAGGAGATTGAACATCAAGAAATCAAAATGATTTCACTATTTTTTCCTTCCTATGATAAAACGATGTTATCGTTTTCTGAATTGTAAGTGATCACATCAAGGTTAAGCAAACATTTTATTTCATTGACGCATGGAAGATGAAACCCCAAACTAGATGATTATATTTGAGTGGCTGAGGTGTTGAAAGATGAATTAATATGTTCTGGATTGAGCAGATGTAAGTAATGGTAATGAACGGAGTACTGGGAGCAGACGGATGCAGAGTCTTCTCTTCTCAGCTCCTGTCCTGAGGAACCAGCTCCCACTTGGTGTTTTGGATGTAAAAACCCTTTTTAACTTCAAGATCAGGTTTAAAACCGATCTTTTTTTTAAAAAATTGTATTTAGGGATACGTCATTGATGGCACACACATAATCTCCTTGTATCTATATGTCATTATTATTGTAGTAATATACCATTGTCACCTCAGACCCTCAGCTGATGGTTCTCCTCACTAATTCTGGATCTGCTGGAGGATGTATTTAACCAGTTTTTTTCTCTCCAGGGTTATCTCGAGTGTCCTCAGGATGGTGGATGGCACCGAAGTGAAGATTCAATGCAATTATTTAGCTAGGATGTCTTTTTATGAAGTGCTTTTTTTTAATGGATATTAAATCATGGAATGAGTGGAGTTTGCATTATTTTACACTCAACCGGATTGGATTTTTTTTTTTGGTCTTAACTGATTGCATCTTATTCCTGTATTTAAGTCTTGGGATGACTTTGTTGAACTGGCGCTCCAAAAATAACGTCAACTGAATTAAATTATAATAAAACCCCACAAAACTGCTTTCCAGCTGTTTATCTGAGCAATTAGCACCAAGTGTTTTGAGTAGTTGACAGCCTAAAATAAAAGCTATTTACAAAAGCGCTGTCTAGAAACACACATTTCTACACTCTTTAAGAGTCTCCAAACAGAAATGCACCTTTTGAGTGGGAGTTGTTATTTATTGCA
Organism: Zenarchopterus dispar; assembly: GCA_028564865.1. Lineage (NCBI taxonomy): Eukaryota > Metazoa > Chordata > Actinopteri > Beloniformes > Zenarchopteridae > Zenarchopterus > Zenarchopterus dispar. Next base: position 3,417,171 of record JAOWBL010000013.1, read on the forward strand.
TATTTATTTGCATTTACAAAAGCAAGATGTGTATAATTACTCTCTGGAAAGCTGTCGGATTTTGGCAGGAGTCATTTAAGGATTCAAGCATAAATAAGAGCAGCAGATGAGTGCTTCCAGGAGATGATATGTGGAAGTGAAAATATTCTGAATGACAGTTGAAGAACAGACTATTTCTGAACAATCCTACACAAAGACGAAAATATCAACCTGGAATTTTAATTTAACCCTTAACTTGTTACCTCAAGTGAACTTATCCCAAACATTTCCTTTGGAGCGTGTTCGTGCTGCCACTCACCCTGCCATTGACCTCGCCCCTCCACCAGCCATTGGCGCCGGACTTGGTGTAAATCTTGACCACGTCTCCCTCCTGCAGCGACAGCTCGCGGGTGTCACGGGAACTGAAGTCGTACCTCGCTATCGCCACACCGATCACTTTGGGAGTAAGCACTGAAAAAAAAAATGAGGCAAAAAAAGGCGGATGTGTGAGAATAACAGAAAAAAAAAAGCTGATATATTTTTAAAGCAGCTTTTTGAATATTTACATATTCACACACATACAAACAGAATCACTGATGAAGTTAAACACGTCAAATGTTCGATTTATAATTTTGAGCTTAATTCTATCATTCTATCTACATATATATTCCTTTTTTATATGTTGTAACTACTGAAATTGTGACTTATTTTACAGAAAAATTTATGAAGCTGCAGTATTTCTTCTTTTTTGCTCAGATCAGTAATAGAGCATTACTCTATACTTTAGTTAACAAATAAAATTCACTATCCCTAAGTAAGAGATGTCAAATATGTTTCTTTCTTTATTTTTTATTTGTTTTAATAAAACCAGAGCAAAAGCCCCACTGCTACCCAAGATATATACATACAT
>JAOWBL010000013.1:3422798-3457355 GCA_028564865.1 Zenarchopterus dispar
GAGAGAGAGAGAGAGAGAGAGAGAGAGAGAGAGAGAGAGAGAGAGAGAGAGAGAGAGAGAGAGAGAGAGAGAGAGATGGGATGTACTGTGGACAGAGCACTGGTCCATCAGTGGGCCAACACAGCTAGAGACAGAGATCGCCATCCGAGATCACACTTCCATCCCATTTAGAAGCACTAATTAACCTCATAGGTCTGTTTCTGGAAAACCCTCAAACATGCAGGTTCCTACCAGAACCTTCTCTCCACGAGTGCTACCCACGATACTTCTGGGTTAAAATCATGTCTGCAACATTAAAGAGGAACGACATCTTCACTTTATGCATTTAATTAAAAGAAGCACACAGTGAACTCACAGCTACAGCACAGATGATTCATTTTTCATGTATATATTTATAAAGATATGTCTCCAATTACAATACGTCCACAAGTGCAGACACAAAGGAGACGTTCGACTTGAAACTAATCAGACATCAGCTTAGGTTCAAATATATTTACAGGACTTTCCGGTTGTATTCTCCTGAACCTGTTTTTAGTGTTGGTAGCTTATAATCTCTAAAGGGCAGATTTATCGAGTAATTGTGCGTCCATCTAACCTTCAGTCCAATTTTATCCCACTAGAGACCCATGCAAGTGTATTTCTATGTCTTCTAGTGTTTGGGGTTAGTGTTAAGTTTGAGCAACAGACTCTGTAACCATTAAGGTATTAAATCCTTGGTCTTTACGCCAAGATAATTTGAAAAGAATATCCAGAAGATTCTGTAGAAAGACAGATGCAAGTATAGACAGGATAAAATGCTGATGTTAAAAAGCTTTGATCAGACGTCTTATTCAAGTAGCATAATGAGCATAATTCTAGCTTAAATCCAGGTTAAAATAAGGCCAACATGATGTAAATGCTAGATAAGCTCAATCCAACAACATCCATCCCACTGGTTCTCCATCAGCCGAAACCAGATTAGAGGTTCCGAGAAAGTATTTCACAACTTCTCATCCTGAGTTTTGGACCAACAAACAATTGATATTATGCTTTTAAAACTTCTGTGGAAGTGGTCAAAGAAAAAAAAAAGATGAAGTAAACGTGATTCTACCCCGTGATTTTGTGTATTGTTTATTGTTTATTACTCAAATTGTGCTCTGTACTTCCTAACTTTTTCTTACGTGTGGAGTTTAGCTCCAGGTCAGTATTTCTTTTCTTCTGTGGTTAGTTTAGAGGTCCCTCTTCAATATTTCTGCTTGTTTACTTTGCTGTGTTGGCCTTGGCTCTCTCTGAACTCGTCCTCCCTTTTCCCTTTTCACAAGTCACAAAAGGAAAACAAAAGATTCACTGGCAAACTGCTTCTTCATATTATATGTTTATAAATCAGTTTATTCTCTCTGTAAAAGACTAGAGAGAAGATATAAGAAAACAGAACAGTCTAGGAGCCGATGGATCCCGACACCGGCCTATACATACTTAAATTACTTGAATAATCTTCCGTTGCTAACACCACAGTCGTCAAGTTAACCGACCAAGGTTACTGATATGCCGCGAGGAGAGCAGAGCTCTACTGGTTTTTCAGATGAATACTAATCAAAGCGCTGAGAGACAGCTCAGCAAACCCTAATGGAGTCTAGGTACGAGCAGTGTGAAGAGGGATTGCCCTCCACTTCACACAGGCTCTGAAACGCCGGCTGAATTTGACATGCTTCATTTTGGCACCAATCTGATTTGTGGGCCAAGCTGGAGCAGACAATGTGACTGAGACCCAGAGCACACACATGCACATGCTTCGTATCATTTCCCACGAGAGCCGAGATTAGTGTCAGAATCCAATCAGCAGGCCGATGTCCCACACAGACCGGGATTGCTCCGTGCTTGTTTATGTTCTGGGTTTACGCTGCTGTTGGTAAAAACTCTCATTCAGTCACTTTTATCTTGCACACAGCTATTCAAAGAACATAAAAAAACATCAAACTTAATTAGGAGTTTTCCAGCAGTGCTCTGGGATGATGGAAATCAAAACGAGTCATTTAAATGTGAGAGGGAGAGAATAAACCACAGACTGCCTCTCAGAAGCAGGAGCTCAAATTTGGACTGGAGCTGTCTTGACTTGTATTTTAAAGCTGAGACTGAACCACGGGCTCTGCTTTAAAACGAACACACAGTCCTGAACAATCTGTTCACATTTCTCATGTTGGAAACAGAAGCGAGTAGTGGCACGCAGGCGTCGGATAAAAATGCATTTTACATCTCATTGTGAGTGCAAGAACCAGTTGATGGGAGGCTCAGCAGAGGTGCTGACTCTTAAACGTGCCGCAGGAATAAAAGAAAACATTTCAGACACAATTTAACCATCTGTTTCAGAGTCAAGCGGATTTAAGCTTACATCAAGATATGTTTTGAACCTCTGTACATCTGTTGTTTTGTTGTTTCTAAATGTGATTTTCAAACTCATGCTGGTTCAAATCGAGCTCGATGATGGAAAAATAATCAATAATTTCAATAAAAGAATTTAAAACTAAAGCAGCATAATTATTTTGAAAATTCAAACAGTAGAAACAGATACTTGATAGATATTAGAGTTGAGTAAAATATAACAATTATCAGAAAAAGGAGTACTCAAGAGAAGTAAAGATATTTGAAAATTCTACTTAAAGGTAGGATAAGGAATTTCTGGATGATGTCATGTATGTTGGTGTTTTAAATATAGCGTCAACAAAACACTGAGCTAGCTCTCCCCTTCTTCCTCGAGTGCTTCCAGATGTTTAGTTTACAGAGCCGTTTGTATGAAGAGTTTTTTTTGTTTGTTTGTTTTTTTTTTTTGCAGCATAATCATAAGATTATGCTGCACCTGGTGGATGGTGAGAACATGCTCATGTGGCAAATGCATGTTTTAGTTCAGAAATGATATAAAATCAGTTACTGTACCTTAAAGAACAGTATTTGTACATTTATTCTCACCTCTGAGGAATGGGTTTAATGGTACTTTTAGCTTGCAGTTCCTGAAGTGACCACTAGAGTCTGGCCCCAAAAGTGAGCCACTCTTCATTGACTCCCATGTCAAAACATCCAACTTTGCAGCAGAAATAAACACATTTACAGCCTGATTCAAAAAATTATTTTGGTCTTGATTTTTGTAGCTAGATTTCACATCCATGACAACACCACAGGCGTTGAAATTTTTTGTACCATATTAGGTAAAATTATTGAAAAAGCACCATGTTTGTATATTTGGGATGGGATATGTTATTTTGATTGAGAGCAGGTAAATCCAGTGGGTAGCCCTCATCACTTTAGCTACTAAGTGCTTCGCACAGCCTTAACTTCTGAGCTGTAAATAAAGACCTAACAGAGAGTAGTCATCCATATTTTAAAGAAAATGTGTTGTGTGTTTATGTCTAATAAAACACCATCATTTGGATTATTTAACTACCAATAACTTCTTACAATTAACATATTTTCCAATAATATTACTTGGAATAGTTATTAGCCAAGCCTAATAACTACACAGTCAGTTAATGACTTTCTTGTCCCACTTCTTCACTCCGGATTCCACAATTAAGATTATTTTCCAACAAAAAGGTCTGCTTTGGCAGTTTGACAACCACATTCTGCTGTTTCATGTGCTGCTTCACTTCAAAACAACAAAAGTTTGAAGTTATCTCCAGCATCAAACAAGGGAAAAGTATGTCACCAGATGTTGCATTTCCTTTCATTAAGTCCCGGTGAGTCAAAGCCGACTGACAGAGGAGTGGGGTCAAGCAGCATCACCAGCTGCATGCATAAACAATCATTAATATGCTGTTGAATTCCAGAAGTCTTAGCTGACAAGGCATGACTAAATTCCTCATAAAAGGACAAACATGTTCTTATGAAAACTAGGAGTTGGACTCATCACCTCACCTACTGATGACCAACATGTCACATCTGCAAAGACATGGATTCCCTGGATTTGTCTCAGAACTGAGACAAATACAGTAAATTTGATAAAGGAATGTTTCACCAAACTGAAATGGAAACGCTTTTTCCCCATTTACAGGTCACATGAAGTACCTTTAGGCGTGATGGAGCCCCTGCAGCTAGTTATTGCTTTAAACAACTCATCAAAAGTTGCACAAGTCCTCCTAAAGTTTTGCTCTTTTGTGAAATTGTGGACAATAAGTTCCCAGAAATCCCTCAGATAAAGCTGGCTCCATGCATGAGGAGATTCCCTCAAGAGTTTTTTTTTTTTTTTTGACATCTGTTTTTATTTATTTTCTCCATAGAAGAAAAAAAGCGACAGTTGTCACAAAAATAAAAATGAACGTGCCAAAACTGAAGCTGTTCTGGATCTCCTTGGAAGGACTTGGAAATACTCACTTATTATTAATTAATGAAAACAGTGATTTCACAGCTGAGTTTTATCAACACATCAACAGCTCTGACGGAAACACAAACTGTGACAAAGATGTACCTTTAATAGATTTGCTTCTGTTAAAAGCTCCCATAATGTGCAAATGTTGACTTTTAAAGGTTAGGAGTGCCTACACACAGCTTTCATTTGAAAAGATGCACAATTGATTAAGCAGTAAAGTTTGAGGTTTTTTTTCTAAATATATTTCCGCACACAGTAGCAGAATCTGCACATGGAGATAAGTTATCTTAAGTTCAAGCGCAGATCAGTGCACAGAAAACAGAAGAGTTGGATTAAAACCACTCTGTTGATTAATATGAATAGAACTCAAAATTGTATTAGATGGGACCTTTAGTGTATCAATTTTTATTATCATTATTATTGTGACAAGTTTTAGAAAACTGGGATCACATTAATGTTTAATGTTAAAACCTACTTTTTATATAATAGTGAACAAGTAATCAAAAAAAATTTGTTCATTTACCTCTTTGTTAATCTCCATAACAATAAGAGCAATGAGTAAATAATCAAGTAAGATTAATTTAACCTAAAATATTTGGCTTTTAATCAGTTGCATTAATATATCCAAATCAAGTGTTTAAAAGCTACAAATAATGTATAATAACAGCTAACTTCCTGTGTGGTTTTGTCCAGGTTTGTGTTTGCTGAAGCCTATCCCAGCTATCTGAATCTTAATTTAGATTAGATATTTACACTTCAAGTCAGATTATGAATTTTAAATTGTTGAAATTATTCTGCTCCCATGAAATTCAAATTGACTTGATCTTCAGCAATCCGCCAGAGAGCGTTATCAAATCTAATAACACGCTCGGTGGAGTCTCCACCCGCTGCTTGATAGCCGAGTCAAAAACAATTAATATCAGCCGAGGCCGGACTGCTTTAACAACGAATCACTGCACAGCTTTTTTAAAAAGCAGCCGAGATGCTACCGTGTGAATTAAAGAAGCGCTTAACAGAGATGTGAAGAGGGCCTGAATATGATTCAAGTTTATTTAAGCAGAATATGTAGCATATCTTTGTTTAGACTCTCTAATTTGATGTCCTTGATCTGCTTTAATAGAGAGTGAAACTAAAAGAAAATGCAGAAATTACAGTGGTGAGCACGTTTATAAGAAACCTATAATGAATAAATTGAATTAAAAGTGCTAAGTTTCTACTTTTAACTCCTATCAAATCAAGAGGATGTGAAGGATGTTTATTAGTGTAACTGTAGACGTTTTAGCAGAGCAGTTGCGTAGTCAGTAACTCCTGGTTTACTCACTGTTGCCACCTGATCGGTTGAAGCGGTGCACAGCAGCGTTCTCCGGCTGCCGGTAAGGGAACTGCAGGGTGGTGTCCAGACTTTTAAAGCCTTCTCTCAGGGAGTGGTGCTTGTAGTACTCGATCAGCTCCTGAACAGCCACAAAAACAGGGTGTTTTGTTTTTTTGAATATGACCGTTTGAACTTCCTGAAATTTCAATTTCTGTGACCTGAAATTACTCCTAAAATTACAGTTTTGATATACAAAATATTTGAAAAACAATCTAAGGTAAGAAAAGATCGTCTTTGCATCAACAAATGGACTTTAAATGCAGTAGACGTGTAGAATATGATGCTGAAGCCTTCGCGCTGGTATAAACATTAATTAGACCTATTTTTGTGCACATTGCTAGAATAAAATTCAGCTTTTGACACTTCATTAAATAAACAGGATAAGTTATTTATGAATTGCGGTGGTGAGAGGAAAAAAAAACAACAAAAACAGATGAAAAAGACTCACTAATATGCTCCTGAACTTCTTGTTCTCTGCAATGTAGTAGCTGCCCTCTTTGGTCAGGATCTTTATGTGCTTCACGTCGTTGTTGTACCTGTGGGCCATTGAATAAGTTATGAGTGTAATTTCCCTCTCTGATCACCACCATCGATCCGTGGCCGGCCTCTGGCCCTTGTGGAGAGCCCGGCCATTCCTCTAATGCACATGGTCCCAAAGGCTTGTGACCAGAGAATGATGGGTGGAGGCTGGGAGCGAGTGTGCGCATGTGTGTAAGTGCTTCCCCGAGCCACGCTTGTGTTTGCATTAACAAGGTGGCTGATGGGAGGTCTTTGGCTGCAGGAATAAGAGTCTGGTCAGAGTGTGTACAAATAACAGATGCATCATTCCCAGTGTTGCTTTGTCAGCAGCGCTGCTCCAACAATCTGCCGTGTTTTCTCGTTCCTTCCAGCTGTTTTGTGACAACATCGAGGAAACAGTTGGTGCAGGCCCTGTTTTTAAAGGCAGGACATGAAAGTTGGCAATTGCTAGAATCTTTTACATGGCTTAAATGCAACTTCCAGACTCACAGCGAACATGCCAAGTCACAATAACCTGAGGATAATTAGAACCAAGTCCAAGGAAACCGAGAATATCAACTAAGTAACATATTCACGATTCCATCAGGAGAACACTGAACAGCAATGATGCTCAGAGATAAACAATGCAGAAGAGAGCATTTATGCTCGTAATTCTTTTAAAACACTATTCCTCCAACAATCTATCATACCTCTCATTTTCAAATAACCTTGAACAGTGTTGCATTAATGTTTCGCCTTGCTCAGAGCTCAAACTCTGTGGGTAAACATGCAATTAAGACTTCAGCGCAGAAGGAACATGAAGGCCCTGCATGTGGTCTCCTCTACGAGGGAAAAGTTAAACTTAAATTAAAAGAAAGTCCCATTGCTTTGTAAAATTAAGTGTTCCAGCTCAGAGGCTGAACAGTGAGAGATGACGAGTCTCTCGCTTTTCCTTTCTTTTTTTTAGCCACAAAGAGTTATAAAGATTAGGGCTAGCACCCTGAGGTTCAAAAGTACGCTTTAATTCTTCTTTACCAACTAAAATGGCTCTTTGCCTCTAATTAGAAACCACCAGGACCGTTGTTGTGGATTTCCGGTCAAACCGTGATGAATGCTGGTGACTTCACCGAGACTCTGAATCTCACTGGGTCGGGTCCACGCGCTTCGCTGTGGTTAACCACGCTCAGCCTCAGGTTAAGCGTGTCACCCTTTCAAGGAGCTATAAAAGAACCTGTCAGGTGACTTCCCAGTGTAGCCGGGAGTCACACCTGGTCGATACTGTGGTTTGGCTAAAGGCTAACACTGTAGCCAAAGAAATGAAAAACTGTCACATAACAAGGAAACAGTAAAAAAATTGGTTCCTGTCAGCAGACACCTTGAAACAAACGTATAATAGTACCTGGGATATTAAAAATTTAAAGCTGCATTAAGTAGCAATTTAAAACTAAAAAGACGTATGTTTAAAAAACACTTTAAAAAGAACATTTAACATAGCCACTGCTTTCACTGTAACAAAATATTCTATATCACATATATCGGAAAATGGTAGTTATAAGGGTTAGTTATAGTGAGGTTGCAGTTAGTTATAATTAGACTGTAGTTACTTCACGTAACTCTAGTTCTATGAGTATATTTTTGATTATCTTGTCAGTTATTTTGTGAAGTTATTACTAGACTCTGCTTTAAATGATTTTTATATTGTAAGACTGGCTTCTTTTTCCTTGATGGTAACTTCGCCTGCAGTGGAATTTACAACTTAATTAGGCCACAAAGAAAAGACCTGTTATCTTATTTGTCTCCGATACAATAGCCTTGAGCAGGTCCAAAAGTCTGGTTTCTTTAAGAATACTTACTTTACATTATACTGGAGGGTTATTATCTAATTTCCAAATGACACCAAATGTTTACTTTCCAAAGGTTTTAAATAATTGTTTTCTTATTACCTTCTTACTCATTTAAAACTTGGATATATAAAGAAATCCTGTCATAAATGCACACATCCACTTTTGATAACTAAGAACATTAAAATCTAATCAGCTGGTTAAGACAAAGAATAACTCAGATTTAGTGAGTGTTGAGTTCTGGTCTGGATCAGAGGGGAGATTTATTCACGAGTGAGCATGCAGCAGACGTACTTGATGCTGATGGCGTACTCTGTGTATTCTTTGCTGCGATGGCGGACCAGATAGGTGCTGTTGACCCTGTTGAGGAGCTCTGCTTCTGCCTGAAGCCTCTCCATAGGACCTGCGAACCTATAGCCGCCAAACAAAAGCAGAATGAGAGAAAAGAAAAACTCACCACGGTCATAAATGGTTACCACAGTAACCAGCTTTCTCCATACACCTGTTACACATGCTTCCACTTCCACATTAAATCAAATACTCTGGATGTTTCTTATATCCAGTAAAGCAGTGCTTTTCTGTCATTACTCAGGCCAAATGAATCTGTGATCAACCAGGAGGACACTTTAAGTCTACTCTTGAGAGCATGCTGGTTATATTTACATCTCTAAATAGTGTGTTTTATGCTTTTTGTGTTGCTTTTTAGTTCCAGTAAATCCTTTAGGGCTCAGTGCTCAGAACCAGCACAGAAGGGCAAAAACGTACCAAAGTTGAGAAGAGTAATCGACAGGCTTCGGGACCTGCAGCAAAGAACAGAAGTGGACATGTGTCTTTGTTATTGACATGAAGTCCTCACTTATCTGACATCAGGCAACACAAACACACACACACACACACACACACACACCTACAGTACAATAAAAGCAAGTACTTGGCGCCAGCTCCACCACACTGTTTTTATGTAGTGCTCATCTTTAACACATGCTTTTACACTGTACAACCTCAATAAAACTGCTAAATGCTCCTCTTATCTTTACAGCAGTGGGAGGTAGTGATAGCAGTTTGTTTTCTGCTGAGGGCCTCATATTCCTGACCCTTCTGGACATTTTATCAAACTGACCAGGACAATCCGGCGGTGGGATGAACAAAACAAGCAAGTGGCAAGCAGCACACGTATGTAAGGATACGATTACCCAGCCTCTGCAATATGAAGTGAGTCTAACTAGATCATTTTGTTATTTGCTTCTTATTGATCAACAAGTTCCATCATTATTTCCTAAAACACGGCAAGTTCCTCGTGCAGAATATGAGCCGTTACTTCAGAGCCTAATGTGCTGCAGGACTGAGAGGAAATGCTCCTTACACATGGACACGGCCTCACTGCGTCGCTTGGGAAGAAGCCAACATCTCTTGTAGACAGGTTTCTGCCCTGAAACCACAGACAGATAATTGTGTTACTGTACATACATCTGGAGCGTGTTCCCATAATTCAGGAACAATTAGCCTGCTACACAGCAGCACAAATTTACAGGAGCTGTTAACTGTGGTTGTAATGATTCCTGGCAGAAAGAGAGGAACAGGATTCTGGTTCCCCTTCAAGTGATAACTCTTCAAACTAAGTGCCTTGACACAGAGAAGTGATTTTTTTTTTTTAATTTTATTTTTGTAGAACCGCTTCCTTGGACGTTGTGGGTCAGTTAATTTTTTTTTTTTTTGCTTGAACTTAATGTTGTAAGGAAAACATGCCTCAAAAATTATTTAAAGTTCCTGTTTAGAACTGACTTTGCTTAAAACGTGTTAAAACCCTGGTAAAATAACTATTTGTGGCATGTACATATCTCGAGGCAGAATACAGAATTAAGTCCCACAGCGCATGGAAATTTAAGCCTTTAATGCTTTTACAGGTCCTACAGTCAATAAATGGTTAACGCTGCCATGCAAGATTCAAAGCTTTTATTTGTCACTTGCTCAGTGTGCAGTGAAATGCGGGGTGGCATGGTCTTGAGGCAATGTAAAAAAAAAGGAAAAAAAAAGGCGAATGTGCTTAAAAAAAAGCCATGCAGTGGATATTAGTCACCTACTGTGTGAGTCTGACACAGTGGCTGAATTAAAATAATAATAACAGTAAGATTTCCACCCCAAGCCTTTTTATGATGCATTTTTATGAAATATGAAAAAGGATGCCACACTGACACGACATCAAATACTGTAGTGAAATAAGAGAACTAACACATCCAACGAAGAAAAACTCACGTGAATAAACTTGAAACATGAACAATAAAATTCTAAAATAATTTAATTGTATCTAGCTTTCTTTTCAAACACAATTATACAGGTTTATGTATTTATGTACTTATTCTTCCTCGTCCAGGCTCTTCCAAGCCCACCCCACGCCTGGAAAAACCAGAGCTTGTGCTCTGCAACTCTGGATCAATTTCGGACACAAATCCACCAGCCTGACTGGACTTGTGACCCGAAGCTGTTCTTGTGTGTTTCAGGTAAACCCGATGAATAAAAACAGTGGCAGGCTGAAAAATCTGCAACTGGATGATGGAAACTCGAACTAGTAAAAGCCATTTCATTCCTTCTCACATTTGCAGGAAAGATGGGGATTTTTTTTCTTCTTTTCGTGGGAGAGACGTCTGTGATTTTCCACAGGGACTTGTTTATGTGTTGCACACATGTAGCTTTGTTCAGTCTGGAATGTGTTACTTATTTACTGTAGCGGGAGCGGAGCTGTAACCATTTCGGCAGCTGGAGGAACCATTAGCTCATATATGAGCTGCTTTCTGACTGTAAAGGCAGATTTCCGAACCCCCTCCTGTCAGTTAGATGTTTTGGAGTGCTCCGGGAGTAAATTATACATTGAACTGTTTCTTTCTTCTTTTTTTTTTCTGGGGCATTTCAGAGCCGGGCTTCCTCTTTAAAGGTACAGAAGGGAGTAAACCTATTCTGCTGCTGTGGTCATGTCCTGGTTACAAGTGTCTAGGCTCAGGTCTCCTCATCAGTCTCTTTGTGAAGTCCCTGCTTCTGCTGCATCTTTGCTGATAATGATTACATCTGCTAGCATTGACAGAGTAAACAGATGGTTGCTATTGAATGAAATGAAACTACAGAGATCGATTCAATTCGTCACACACCCCCTGAACAGACATGATTATGGACTGTTGGCAGCGAAGGCGATGGATATTGAATGGCTGCTAACTGTGGGGCTGTGGCTCCCTCCAGCAAAGCTTTCACACCCACTTAATTGAATTCTCTCTGCAGTTTTATCTGTTTTTTTATTAACTGTAGTGGTAATTGTTGGATTCTTCTTCATTGCATGTCTGATTATTTTAAATTCATAAGTTTCAATCTTGGAGCATGTATAATTATAACTTTTAATCGGCCTCTCTTGAACTTGCACACTGTAAGTTTCTACACACAAATAACAGAAAACAGCTCATCTTTCCATCTTAAGTTACGTTTAAATCACCTTTTAAATCTTTTAACATTAATATATCATGAAGTCCAAACAAATATGATTTTAATCACTGATATTCAGATGAAGTCAGATTAGATTATAATATGAAAATAAGAGCTTCAAATACAGCATATTGATTTGTTACAACTTGGAAGAATAAGATATTAAAAGGTGTGTGTGTGATAAAAGAAAGCAATTTCTGACCTGCCACCAAGGACTGTGGAGGTCAGCGCAGATTAGTTCAATGATGTCACCCGTCTGGATGTTGAGCGCCGGACCAGAGGTGGGGCTGGGAGCTCCGAAGTAGTTCCTGATTACCAGCATCTTGGGCAGGCCTGTGGGATAGAGCGTGTTAGTGCTGGCATACTGTCTTCAAGCTTCAAATAAACAAGAACGGAGTGGCCCAGTGGTCGGAGTGGCAGACTGGAGGTTAAAGCGTGACGTGTGGTGAATTTAATTGTTTTTTGTCCTCACACAGCTGTCATTACTGATTTCAATGCTTGTATTTAAGCAGAAGGAGTTTCAACACAACTGAATCCATCAAACTGTCTATTTTGTAGCATAAAAAGAAAAAATCTGTTGAAGATTGAAGAACTTTGAAACTCGTCTCCATGTTTGAATATTCCCATGCCTCCTGTCTGGGAGGGTAGGGTTGAGCTCTGTTTACTGGTCAAAAATGTATTCCTGACTCCTGGTGGCAGATTTGAAGCAAGACTCAGTCAAAATCATAAATATTTTGTGCTGTTTGTGAGATTTGGTGAAAGAAGGTTAAAATAAAAATTAGAATTCAAGTTTTCTGTTTCCTGCCATGATAAATTGATAATTGAGTCCAAGACCTGTTGGTTTAAAACCTGCTAGTCAAGCTAGTCAGTTTGCGTGCTGGAATCAAATCTGATCCCATCATGAAATCGCTGAAATTGAACTAACTTTATCGCTTACAAGAACCCACTCACGCAAACCGCACAAATCCCAGACTCAAATTTCACGAGCAGAAGAAAATACGCTGAGAATTCTTCTGAGTGTGAACCGTGGGGATAGAGATGTGCATATCCAGAATAAGAGAAGAAAAAAAAAACTAGTGACAGCATGAAGAAAGAGGTAAAGCTAAGAGGTAATAAAGAAGTCAACGCCAGCGCAGGGAAGGCTAATACATCTATATCTGCTTTGCTCTCTTTGAGGATCTGTTCCAGTGCGGGAGCGCCGTGGCTGGCAGCCTGACATGTGTGATCTCGCCTGAATAGGAGCTCTAAAGACACAGGGCCATGGAGAATTGAGTCTTGGGGGCATGAATTGCATTCTTATCCATACAAGGACACTCCACGTGTTAGCGCACCTTTGAAAATACACAGAGAGAAGCGTTGAAATATTATAAAACGCCCAGGGCTGGGGCAATCAAAAGCCTATTGATTTTAATGCGTCTTCAGTCAGAAATCATTTTCTGCCGCATAATGGATGGAGAGGTGGAAAAATGAGTGGTGAAGCCGGGCTTATAAGCGATTAAAGGCCCCTCGGTATGGTGTAGGCACATCCACATACACAAGGATCCTGCATGTTAGTCATTTATTATTGCGGAAAGAGACAGAGAGCTGAAGCCCTTTCAAATACAGGAGAAACATTTACTGTAAATGCTCAAAATCATTTCTGCACCCACGTGTAGTTGCAGGATTTTTCCAGTCAAAGCCTCGGAAGAAAACGTAGTAAATAACTACCATCTTCCTTTTCTGAGTAAAGTTACTTTACTTCTCAGAAGAAATACACTTTGACACCATGCCAGCAGCAGTACATGCAAACCCTGCCAAACCACTTGTTTCGTAACAAAATTTTTTATGTATTATATAACTGAAAGGTCTACGATTAATGACTCATTTAGTAAAAAGGGGCCAAAAGATTGTGTTTCCTGTTGTCAAAAATATGAAGATTCCTTATTTTTTTCTTGATTAAACATCCCTGTGCACCTTTCAGTTTTCTATGGATTGAAATCATAATTTTTTGTTTTGGTAATGTCATCATTTGCATTTTCCCGAGTATCAATAAAGTTTTATTACTTAGTGTCTGGGTTTCGTGCCAAAATCAGGTCATTTGTCTTGTGCAACAGGCAGACGTCAGTGCATGTAAACATCACTGGTGATAAGAGAAAGAAAAGTGTAGAATGAAGAAAGAAAGAGATATGCGCAGAATGAGGGCAGGGTGGCGGGAGGGAGGGTGCTCACCTGGATCTTTATGTTTGCCCTGTAAAAACACACAAAAACAGCTCCACTCAGTACAAGGCATGGACAGACACAGTACACATTAGCCTTTTTATTTTCTTGAATTCTTGAAACCATTTTTTGATCACAAACTTTTTCATTTTTCTCCACCGTGCACCGTTCACTGTTTACTGCATGGCTTAAACACAATAAAACACAATTTCGGATACATTCCTGAAGCTAAAATCAATTATTAGACAGTTTCTATACTGAGCACATGTAATATTCAAGACTAGACAGCTCTCACCCACATATTGTCTGCATGCAAACTCACAAAGAGGAAAACAGAAATCGATGCAAAATTAATAGAATGCGTCAAGACAGAACGGTACATCTGCATGTTTTGAAGTTTTATACAACACTTAAGGGAAAAAGCAATCACTTCTCATTAGTTCTTCTCATTAGCATGGCACCAGGAAAGAGAAGTCCTTTTTTTTTTTTTTTGCAGCTCAGGATCGAAAACATTACAAAGGGGACACAGTTTTTGCAGAAGCAGTGCAGACAACTCTTGGTAAATCTGCGTAAACATTGCAGTTTCTGCCATCGGATATCGCCTCGGTAACGAAAGTCAATTGGAGTCTCCTTGACAAATAGCTGCAGAGGAGAGCAGCCTTCAAAGTGCAGCAAAGCTTTGGAGAGCGGCAGGCACAGACAGACAGTGTACACATCACAACACACACACATTCACACACACACGCTCAGCGGCAGCTCACCTGAGTTCTGACGGAGCCGGAATCTGAAAGAAGTTTGAGAACAGGCATAGTGAATGACGGGTTAGCGGGTGCACGCAAACACTGGCACACACTCATCGGTACAAGGCAACACTCTCTCATTAGTGGGGAAGGCGGAGGCCCGTGTCTGACTGCAGTTCGCTTTGTTTTGCTGCGCTGCCACTACCTGACAGCCGAGATAGAGGAGGTAAGGTGGAGGAGGGGAGGGGAGGGGGTGGCGTGAGCAGGGGGGCAGACCTGCAGTTTTTGCTCCACCGCTCTCTTTCATTGGCTCCCCTGGGGACGGATTACGCCCCTCCAGGCACACAAAATCTGCACACGCGAACACACCCACATACGAGTGCATGCAAAACAATCACGAAGAGACACAAACACACTCCTCCCTCTGGACGTCTTGTGCCTAAAGTGAACCTTGACCTGTTGTGCAGATGCACGGCAGGAGAGTTGATAACAGAGTTAACTGGAAGTAAACTTCCCTCACACGCAAACACACAAACACATGTGCTGTGACTGTGAACTTGTAGATGAGGGGAAGCCCTGCCCTGCACGCTTTCTGATTTTATTTCTTTGCTTTACAGTAAAGAAAATGATGCATAAAGTTTGTGCAAGCCATTAAGAAATTAAAATCTCAGTCATTGCTGCAGTCAAGTAGATTTAATCAGTTTTAAGTAAAGTTCTCAACTTCTTTTAGGCCACACTTCTACTCATTTCCTTCAGCAGCAGCAGGTGAACGTGGAGTAATGAGAAGGTAAATTCAAACAAACACCAGCCCTCACAGCTCTGGGCTCTCCAAGCGCCAGCGTCGCCTCAATCTCCTCTCCACCACACACTGCACCCAGGTGGGCCCGGCGGTGGCATTATTGCCTCTGCGACCTCATAACACCATGGCAGATGCCAGGTCCAACAAGAGCTGGCAGCCCGCCACGGGGAATACAAACACACACGCCGAGGCAAATGCAACAAGCTGTGTTACGGTGCGTCACGTGCAGGTGGAAACAGCTCCACTCGAGAACAAAGCGTGCAAAGTTTTAGCTCTCTGAGAACACGGCCATGCACTTTCCAGTGATGAAAAGATTTCTGCAACCACAAAGTGTAAATAGAGGTTTTTTTCCTGCTCTCTCTAACACACACTCCATTCCACAAGGACATGCTAAGCTGGTTTCTGAAGGCCTTGATTTTTTTTTTTTAAATTCAAAGTTTGACGTTTTCCCTCCATTTCTCTCAGAGCTGTCAGTGAGCCTGCTCAGGGAGCTGAGTGACAGACACACAACAGGGGCATAATGAAAAAGTCTGGAGTTTCTCCAAAACTCCTCACTGAACCTGTTATTAGGCTTTTGGGGATGTGTGCAGAGACAGACAGTGACGTCACCTTTAAGGTGCTCGGAAGAGTCAAAACCGCCCAGAGAAGTTGTGACGAATTGAGAATGAATATCCCTAACAGTAACCCAACACTTGGATGACTTAAGTTTAGAGAAATAAAGACATAAATAAAGTTTTATCAAGGCAGCACAATTCCCAGAAAGCCACTTCCTTTTCGTTTTTATAGCTTCACTGTGTACTTAAACTACACTGCAACAAATCTTCCTCATTTGTCTCAAGACATTTCTACACAAGCTTTTACGCGTTACACCTGTCATCATCGCCACATTCTGCCATAAAACTGCTCTTCTACTTAGGACTTCAAGTTGCAGGCTTAGATTTAAAGTCTCTTCAGGATTTTCTTCAGTGTATAGTTGTTAATGTTGCTGCAGACTGCACAATAAAGTTACCTGTTTTCCCGCAGCAGCCAAAGCGACCCAGGCATTCTTTATGTGCACCTAAACCACACTTGGAGCACAAGTAGCCCTGGTTAAAGACGCCCCTGCAGACACAGGAACAACAATAGTCATCACCAAGCCTGCTACACTTGATACACACAGTCATAATTGCAAAGAAAGCACAAGAGGAGAAAAAGTTTTCCAATGCTTGTGTGAAAGAACAAAAATGACATTTAGGGTTGTGATGAATCTTCAGGCTCAGGAGGACCAACGACTTTTAAACTGGCCACTACTCTTTATTTATCTAGTTTAAAGGAGCGGTGCAGTTTCTGTTAGCAATGTGAGCAGGATCACCATGAAATATGACATTTATGGTTGCGGCGCAGCTTTCTCTGGAGGCTGCAGGGATCCCTAACAAACATTTGATGGATTGCCTGGAAACTTTGGAGAACTACTGAACTCTTTAATAAAAATAATGTCCTCTTATCAGTTTTACTGAAACATCTCCATAAGTGTTATGCACACAGGAGGTGCTGGAAAGAGTGGAAACTCTTTATTTTTCTACATTTACAGAACAAACTGAACCTAAGATTTTTATTTAGTGATCAAAATTTAAAAAAAACCCACAAAGTTTAACATCAATAGTCAAAACAAAACCACGAACTCCAAACATAATTACAATACACACTAACACACACACTCTGTTGAATCTGGACACCACCCTCAGGTTTTTTTAAATGCAGAGTAATAAAAATCTTAATGTCATATGACTAAGGATTTAAATGAAAACATAGCAGATTAGTTTAATAGAGACTAGAGTCTAAATTTTGTTTAGTAAATTGATAAATGTAACCAATCCAAACTCAAAGTGACTTGAAATAGTCATCTATCCATGAGAGACTTTCCTACAATAAGGATCATGCAGTTCTGAGGGTTTGGGGGCAGATGGAGGTTAATTTGAGCTGTCTGAGCATTCTGAGAGAGGTTCAACAAGAATATGTATGAAAATTAATTATATGATGTAGTGCCTCTGTTCCTCACGCTTATTTCAAACATATAAAATGTGTGTTGAAATCACACAAATATAACAAGGTTTATCAAACATTCTTCATGGATTTAGTAAAACCATACAGCTTATTCTTACATGAAATGTTTTTTATAGCCTTCCTTATAAACCACAAAACAGAGTGGAGATGAAATAACAAAATTCTTCATATGCATACATCAGAGATATATAATGTCATCCCAAAATAACATTACATTTTATTTAAATTGAATTGAATTGAGCCATACTTTATCAACCCTCGAGGAGAAATTATGCTCAATTTTAAAAAAAAGGCCAATTAAAAAGGTCAACTGAAATCCATTGAATTGAAGTTGTTGCCTGGCAACAGCTGGTTGTAGCTTTGTCAGGTAACACAGGTGGACTCTCAGTAGACAGCATGGATGGAAACTGAGCGGTAACAGCTGAACATCTGGGCTACAGAGCTGCTCCCTCACAGTGTCTCATCCATCATCAGTTGTCAACAGGCACTGCTGAACTGCCGCCTCAGTTTTGTCGCTCTATTGGAAGACTTGTCCACTTGTATTGTCTAAAGTCTGTGTAGAGATGCTGGAGTCCAAAACATGCTCCTGCATCCACGTCTTCTGCTTCATGCTCTTTATTTTCATCTTTCTTTTCATGCTTGACCTTTGTTCTTCAACTCATCTGTACTTGAGAGGTATTTTCCTGGTCATTCTACTAGTTTCACATCTACACAACTCTCCATTGTCACAAATGTTTCAAATGCTTCAAAAATCACAGTTCTAACTGGCAAAAAAGCCCTGTAAAAGATCTTACAGCGACACAAAAAAATGACCTGCTCCCACAAGAGTATTATCGTGGATCAGAACCATATTAGTCTGGAATCCTTTGATTGTCTCAGCACAGAAATAAAGTCTATTTTCTTCAGCGTTCTGAAATTAAATGAATCCATGTGTAATTAAATCAAACTGCAGGTCTAATAAAAGAAAAGAGCAACATAATATCCATGAGAGTCAATGTGGGACCTCAGACATGGTTTTATACTTGTTCCTCTCCTTTAATGCTTAGAAGCTGTTGGCAAACCCGATGCTTTTTTTTCTGTCTTCACAGTGTAACAGTTCCCCTCCCCCCATTCTTTGCCTTGAAAGAGTGCTGAAGTGTGACAGGCATTTTTCTTCTCCGTCTTGGGGAGGTGAAGCCACTCAGTCGTTTCTCCGCCATGAGAAATATCATGAGGCGAAGTCCTTCGGGTGCCGATACCATTCAGCAAATTCAAAAGGAACTTTGCGTGACTAAAGCGCGCATGCGGAGGAGAAGACGGGCAAAGGTAAAGTGACGAATAGCTTGTTCAGGCACACTGGAGAGCCGAGGACTTTCAAAGAAGTCCTGACAGGTGTTTGAAGCGAGACCTACGTCTGGTCCTCCTCTGAATGTTTAACAACATCCTTGAAGAGGTTTGCACTGCTGCTGTCTCTGCTGTGGATGTGCTGCATTTGCTTGCGTGCATGAATAATAATCGCACTCTTACCTCAACAGCATGTGGCATGAGTTGCAGGAGGTGATTCTTTCGAAGGTGTGCATTCGAAACTCATGGAAGTTATCGGTTGCATTCTCAGGACGGATATTTGATCTGAAAATGAAGCAATATGTCAAAGATTAGCTCCTCAAACAAGCTTAGGTAAAGCTAGATCATGGAATACTGAAACTTTTTTTCTGGAAACTGCAGCAGCTTTGGCTCTGTTGCTGTCCTACAAGTTACTTTTCAGTAAATCGGTGAAGGAAAATAAGTTTGTGCTTGTTACTCAGTTTGTTTCAGTTTTCAAGAACTCGGAACATCAATTTTATAGCAAAAGCCTTTTTTATTTATAATTGCAGGAGACAAACTCCTCCACGGCTGCAGAAAAGTTTCACCGATTCGGTTCTCTGAAGTGGGAAGAAAAGAATCGCAAGTAGACAGGAAGGTCTGCTCTCAGCAAACACAAGAGGGTTTTTTGTTTTATTTTTTTGGCCCCCTTGGGACATGGCTGTATATGTGTGTGTGTGTGTGTGCAATGTGGAAAATGGCAAAAGGGAAACAAAACTTGAAGGAAAGAATAAATTGTCCAGGTTGCCTCGAAATCCACATGTGAAATTCCCTTTCAACTGATTCCAATGTTAAAGTAAAAGCACAATGTCATTGCTGCCACATGCTTTTTGCTTAATAAGCACTGGTGTTACCTTGGAAACCAAAATATTTACTCAAACTGAAAGGCTAAAGGGAAAGTAAGGCCCACGAGGATGTGATGGAAAAGTTTGTAAAGAAGCTAGTTTGATGAAAAGCTTTCAATTACGTCCTCTCTTATTTTATCTCTTTGGTGTCCAGGAATAGAAAATCATAGTCAAAAGTATCCACTTAAAAAGTAAAATCATCACGCTGACAGATGCTGAGCACGTGCTCGGTTTGTAAATCCTCTCTCTCATGACTCCAAGAAGCAAACAGTTAGTGGTTTGGAAATAAAGGTAGCAACCAAGAGACAACTTTTCAGAGATCATCTTTGGAGAATGGGGGCGTATGACGTCTGGCATCACCTCTCTATTCTCGCACCCTCATAAAGTAATCAGATTCCTGCTTTCTCAGTCTTACATCAACACCTTATCTTCTTTGTCTTCACTTCCATTTATGGCTCAGTGATTGTCTGATAATTTGAAACTGTTATTTCACAGATTTCTTTGTATTTTTTAATCTTGTTTTTCTCAGTTGTCGGCTATATTTAACAACTCATGTACATGTTTGAGAAGCTACCAGCTCTTAACTAACAAGAGTCTGCTCATATAAACCACTAATAATTACTAATGAACCAACAGCGTTTGCTAATGAAGTAATTCAGTCAACAGTCAAACTGATATCCAGTTAATCATTATATGTTCAGGTGACAAGCTCACAGGTCTGTTCAGCCTTCAACATGTTCCACAAAGCTTTTTTTAATTAAAGAGATGCAGCTCACAAATTAGACACAAGGGGACAGAGTCCATATAACAGAAATGCTCAGAAGACAAAGTGTTGTGAAAATGAGATGTTAAACATAAGCTACGCCTTAATGCAGCAGCTGACTCCTTGGCAGGTCAGAGTTTCTGCAGCGTGTACGAGTTCCCATTGCAAAGAATCAGCTCAACAGTGTCCTTCTTTTCTTCTCTGACAGGGCTGTCTGGAGAGGATGTTTTAGGATCCAGCGGTTTTCCAGGATGGGTTGTGCTGTTTGCAGATGTGCCGGCTGTGCTGAGGTCCTCTCTTAGTCTGAGATACATCAAACACCAGCATCCGCTGACAAAGTGTCTCCATTTCTTCAACTAAACAACATTCTAAACACATTTAACATTAGAAAATCAGCCAAAGGATGCATCTCTTGAATTGTGACCAACACAGGCGGTGCTGGCTGGGAGCACTGAGAGTCAATCTGGTAGCTGGTATGAGAATCAATCGGTTCTGATGTTTTTAATGAGAACCTTTATTTATAATGCATTTTAATTTGAACCAACTAGAATCCTCCGGTCATCAGGGTCACACCTTTTTATACCCAAAGATGATGAGGCAGCGTTCCCCTCACCTGTGGGACAAACTCCCAGAATGCATCAGGGCTGCTAAAATTCACCTGCTTGAAAACCTTTTCATTTCAGTAATCTCCCAGAATGCATTGTAACTTTTATTTCTTACATTTCATCTGTTTTATTCTTTTTAACCTTTGTCTGTTAATGGGGAAAAACAAAACAAAAACAAAATCAAGCACTTCCAAATATAGTACTCCAGTGATGCTGATTAAACGTCGAGCCCGTCTTGAGGAACCAGTTTGTTGAACATTCTGTAAAAGTTTGGATCCGGTTCAGGACTAGAACGGGTTCATGTAGTCTGACAACATACAGTCTACGCATCAACTAAATTTCAGCTGTCAGTGTCAAGTCTTGTTGCATTTCTATCTGTTCATCTTTGTGTCATCCAACCCTAAATCATGACTTAGCGACTCTGCTTGAATAACAGAGCTGTGCAGGGGTGTCGCTCCTTGTTCAAACTGAAACACACACACACACACATGCGTAAAAAGCAAAAACAAACTTACATGGCCATGCCAAACTGCTCCAACCACTTCTTCTTCAGCTCTTTGGTCTTGAACAAGAATTCAAAGCCGCTCTGACCCTGGTTGTGAGTGAGGTAGAATCCGTAGGACCACTGTGACAAAGTAAATTAAAAAAATTAAAAAACATCAGAAACACATCTGAGACACTAAACAGATAAAAAGGAGTATAAATTCACTGATGGCTTGAGTGAAAGACAGACAGAGCAGAAGGGAGTTTGAGCTGAATGAGACAGATGGAGACAAAGAGATGCAAAATAAAAGAGGGATGCCTTTGGGAGAGCAAACACAAAAGCTCGAGGACTGGAGGGTGGAAGAAACGACGGAAAGAAACACACAGGAAGTGAGAATATGAAGGAGGGAAAACAAACATTAGGTACCATGCTGCATCACTGCTGGACACCAGACAGCATGAATAGGCCCAAATAGTGAGTGGGACTGTAATCAGCTACAAATATCCATTTCAAAGGCTAAAAATCAGCCCATTAGCCTCAGTGTCAGCACAGGCATCTGTTTTTACGTTTACACAGAATTAGAAAACAGATGCTCGTTTTCCTGGCAGCTAGTTACGGTTTTGAACTTGTAGCAGCTCATCTGAGGGCGTCACTTCCACTGAAGCAAAACACAAAAGCCTTCCCCATGGTCATATAACCATTTGTTCGTTTTTTTACTTTACTCTCTTACTGTTATTGAGACTCTTTTACCCGCACATGACGTGGATTTATACCTTTGCGTTCTATTTTCTTGCTTAATTGTCATCTCATCCAAGCAGCCACCGTCATCTCCGTCATCTCTAACACAAATTTGTCATCAAAACAACTGCGTTATATCCTCCATGAAATGTTACTGAGTTGGCTGCAACCTTCATAAATCACATCCGCGTACGGCCACGTGGGTCTAAGCCCACCAATATAATCTCTTTACATCATCATTATTACCCAAATCAATGTATCCTGGCACGCCGAAGAAATCATTCCTCATTAAGATTGGCAATATTTTTTCCCCACTTGGCGCTTAGTATTCACAGTGTGTATGTGTGTAGTCAGGCCCAGAGTGAGCTTTAATGATAGCACCATCTGGGAGGAGGCTGCCTGCTCCATCCTGACACTGTTTCAGCATGATGCTGGAAAATGAAGAAGAGAATGAGAAACATGGGCAGGAACAAGCATGTAGCAAATTATTTAAGACTCCTTTCTGTTAATTATCTTGTTGTTTGTGTTATGATCCAGAAATGTTTTTCGAATGTATCTCAGTTTAGCAGCACTTTGGGGACTTTGGAGCACAGAAGGCAGCGGCGGGGTGGAGAGGATGTTCTAAGTGCCTATAAAATACTATCAAGAAGCAAGTTAACTTCATTTTCATTCAGTTTTATGAACCTGCATTTATCTGATAAATTGTTATGGCTGCTCATTACGCAGACGTAGCGCTGTTAATTGGTGTGTCAGGAGTCCGACGTGGTTTTCTGGGTTCTGCTGACTCGATCATAAAGCGGCAAGAATGGGCTCAACAGCGCTGGACTGGCCTTTATTAAAGCAGACTGCTTATTATGAGCTGCTTTATTTTACAGAGTGCTAATAAGAAGGTTCTTTTATGATTTCATCATATTACACCAGCAGTTAAGGTATAACCCAGAATAAACTCAGTTTGTTGTTCTGACCTGCTGAGGTGGGCTACATGTAATAGAGCCGTGGCTTAAATTAAATCCCAGCTAGAGCTCTAATAGTTGATGTGAAATTCAAGTAAATTGCACCTTAAAGGCGAACACTGAGTTCTGAAAATGACAGCAAGACATAAAAGAAGAGACATTTTCTTTCACATTTGCAGAGCTGAATCACCAGGGATTCACTTGTAAATCCCGACTACAGGAGAAAAAAAAGTGAGATGTAAATCACACTTTTATTTCGGCTGTGACATATCTGAGCTAAATTTTAACAGCTAAGAACAAAAAAAAAACCATATGGCTCATGCTTTCACTTTTTATAATAATGCATCTTCTCACTTATCAGCAGTCGTGAGGAACTTTCAGTTCAATTCAATTCAAACTCAAAAATAAGTTATTAATCCCAAAAGGAAATCAAATCATCCTTTACCTCATATGCAAGACTGATGCAAAAAGAGAAAAAAAAACTCCCTTCTTTTTTTGACTTTGGATTAATTTAATTAAGGCTAATGTTTCTACAACTGTGTTGTAGAAAAAGCTGTATTTAGTTCTGCTGAAAATGGATTACAAAGCTTCACAAAAATATGTGTTTGTGCTGGAAAACAGAAAAGAAAGAATAGAAACCAAAGTGATGAAACACCAATAGCTTTTCCAAGGTAAGAGCCGAATTTGAAAGTTGAAAAACACCTCGCGAGCGTATGGTGGGGCGAGAAATTCACCTGAGAGACCTTCTGATCTGCAGCGAGAAGCCAACCTGGCCATGATCTACTGTGCTGTAAATGTTCAACTGTTTTCTATAGAAAAATCACAGCTTCTACACTCAACAAAAGGAAAAAAATAAAAACAAAGATATGGGTCCAGAGGTTGTGTCAGTCTGGAAACTGAGACATTATGTTTTTGCACCTGTGTTTTTTGTGATAATACATTTAAATGTCTTTGTTGAAAAGTTACTCTTAGATGCCAAACTTTCTGGGAAACCGATAGCCTGAAGACAACGGCCCTGTGTGTTTGTGTGCATGTGTGCGTGTGTGTGTGTTTGCGCACCTTTCGGCTCTCCTTGTCAGATGTGGGGTTGTTGGTGATCTTGAAGAGGTGTAGGTCAATCACTTCCTTCATCTCATAGTTGTCTCCTCGCCGTTTACAGACAATAACGGCAGCATCAAACAGGAAGATATGTCTGCAAAGAGGAGCATTCAAAGTTTTGAAATGCTAATTTGTCTCATGGATTAATGCTCTCTAGAGCTAAAATCCCTACACTAGTTTAGACATTTCAATATCATTTTCAGATATTTTCAGGTTTCCACAGAAACATTCAATAAGTTTGAGGTATATTAAATGGAAAAAGTGCTGTTCTTTCTCAACTGGACAAGAATATATTTCACAAACCTGTAAGAAACTTCCTGTCAGCAGCGTCAACTGCTTTATGTGCTACAAGTGTTACGAGGGAAATAGCTGAAGCTTTTTGCTGAACTAACTATGGACTAACACTATTTCTGTACCAAACCAAGCAACTTTGTCTGTATTATAATCTGCAAAAATCAGTAAACACACTTAAACATATTTAGAAATATTAGCTGGAAAGGAAAATATATCAATCACACTCTAATATTCTTTGTATCTCATTTTGTCTCTTAGGCTTAGAGAAATCATTTTCATTTTATTTTTTGAGGTGCCTCGCTTAACTTAGAAATTTATTTTATTAAGGAAATAATTAAACTTTTTCTCCGATCAGTGCTCATCTTGAACATTGGAGATTATTATAAGTTATAAAAGCTTTACAGATACTCAACTAGTTCTAGTTTTTAGATACAGGAGTGTCATGAAAGACATATTCCTGATAAAAAAAGGACAGAAGAAACAAAAATTCCTATCAGATGGAAAAGTTGTGGCCAGGTTCCCTTTGGAAGCTCGGGTTTTCTCCCCATCAAACACAGAAAAAAAACCCCAAAGTATCTGTCTGTTGGTAGTACCTAGAAACTTTTACAGGCTGAAGATAGTATCTTAAATGCACAAAAACAACATTTATTGTTGGGTAATGTAATTTACTCCCATGACTTACTTTTGTGCAGTTTTAGTTTCATAAACTCTAAGCTAATGTGTATTCTGGCAGTTTTCCAAGCACAACACCTGACTCTGCTGAAGTCACCTTATCAAGGTGACACGTCACCTCACCTGTCCTGTTTAGCTCGTCTGTCTACTGAGGCCACCCGCACCTCCCCGTCACCTTTGGGTCTTCCGTAGTTGCTGAGAGGCTGATTCTGGAGAAGGAGAAGTAAAGACAGGTGGGGTTGTGATCTGGCAGGTGAAACACCAGAGAGCATCTTATCATAAAGCATAAACCTGTCTCACTTACCAGATTTTCAATGGATCTCTGATACTGATCTATCTCTCGTAACGTCTCATTGTCCCTCTTGACTTCATTCACGTACTGAGCCAAGTCCTGCACACGCATCAGCAAATGGAATACAGCTTTTTGAATTTAGGTACATTTAGACTTCCGGGTTCTGCTGTGCACTTTGTGACGCATCACGTTATCTGTGTCCGAGTGGGCACGAGCACAGCTCACACAACTTGCGTCCTTTCTGAAATTAAAACCTTATCTCTTGGTTTGAATAACATCTGGCCTTCCAGTCATGCGGAGGACCGAATTATTTGGAAAACAACAAACTGTGCAGGTTGATGGCGTACCTTCATGGCATCTAACGCCGTCCGTAGATTACTCTTGTCGGTGGCATCATGAGTGTGTTTCACCAGCTCCTTTAGTACGAAACACAGAAGATGCAGTGGAAAATTTAAAGGTTTTGATCTGGACATGAAGTTGCTGTAAAAAAAAAAGAAGCTTTTCCTGAAATAAATCAGATAGACTCATCTGCTGCAGGCGTGCGCATGTGTTCAAGTATCTAAAACAACTTGCCAGTGTAAACAAGAGATCTAGGGACAGGCACTGCATGCACATAGGAACACACACATATACACACTTGCACGTGCTGAGCCGCCCGGCGAGATGTACTGTATACGTGTGCTCGCTGAAATCCATGTTGTCAGTCAAGCTCAACATGGATGTTATTATCACGAGCCTGTTTTATCAAGCCTCGGTCCCACCTCTGCACATCCAGATACAGAGAAAGGGAGAGGTCCTGCTGATAGCGGGAGGAGGGGGGCATACATGACAGACTCAAAGAAGGAACTGTGGCACTGCGGGTTCACGGGGAAGAGAAATGATGAGCACAGGCATAAAAGGAAGAAAGGAGCGAAAGATTGATGTCAGAAAAAGGGAGAAAAAAACGGGAGAAGAGAGGCAGTCAGGGAGCAAGAGGAAGTGACAAGACATTAGTTGTGGAGATTCTGGCTGTCACTGTGTGAGAAAGTAACCCAACAGATGCTTTATTAGGTGCAGCCAGCTATTATCCAGCTGTTCCATGGGGATCGTGACCCATGTTGACACAACACATTCACTTTGTTCCTGCAGATGCTTTTCCATTTCTTATTGAGTGAAACAAAAGTGAAGTGAAAGGGTTTAGGAGAATGCTACTTGGATGTTTCCATGGAAGCAATAAGATGAGAACAAGCATGTAAGAAATATAAAGTGATATAATGAAGCATCTATATTCTTTAATTATTCCTCGTTTGGATATGCAGATAACATGTTTTGAAATATAATATTGGTATATAACTATATGAAGCTACGGAAGCAAAAAAAAAAAGTCAGATTGTTTATTTTTGGTCCTGAAATGTGTTAATTGTTCACTTGGTTGTGAGTCTGAAGATTATTAGCTAAATGTAACCACTTTGCTTTTTAAAGGCTCTTTTTTAGATCTTTCTTTAAAATGAAATACTAATTACAATATATTTGTGTACAAATTGAGACATGAGTAGCTTTTGACTGACTTTGTTCAGAGCCCTCACATTCTCACCACTTGAAAAAGGCTTCTTTCTCCTCTCTGTCTGTGTTTGTCTTGTTTTCTCTGCTGCTGTCACCTTCATTCTCCGCTTCACTTTATCTACTTCTTATCTCTCCACCTCCCTGATTGTCTCGATCAGATGACAATTATGCAGGGGTCATTCCAAACTCGTAGACGTAAAGCAGATACAAAAATAGACGGGGAGAGTCTCGCAGCCTGAAGGACGAATGCAGAGAGAGGGAAGTAAAAACGCGGTCAACGCTGCCTCCTGTGGATAGACGGAGTACTGACGGAGAGATCTGCTCATAAAGCCTGACTGACTGTGATTTCTGGAATTAAAAACTCACTGATGTGGCCCTGTCATTCACTGAGAGCCGTCTCTAGAAGCTGCTAAGTCACTGTCATGTTCCACTTTCATGTAATACGACAGTGTCATCATAGCAAGCTGAGAAGTTGGAGTATTCTTGGAAATATGTGGTGATGGATAAAAAGAGACAGCTTAATGACGCAGGTGGTTACGCTCAGTGGTAGGAACAAAAAAGAAAAAAAACCTTTCACTTCTTGTTTCAGAAAAATACAGCCACACACAGTTTCCTAATATTTACATAATCGACTAGAGGACTACAGCTTCACAGAAAATCCCACACCAACTTCAGGACAGCGACAGACAGGAGCAGGACAGGAGGAGCTGGAAAACTGTACCTGCAGCAGGAGATGATACTTCAAGACCCGCTGCATAGGAACCACCAGCAGATCTCTCAAAGTAAACTTGCCATAGTTGGCTCTCTTTGAGCATTCCTGTATAAACACAAAGAACCAAAAATATGTACCTTTTACACAAACCAGAATCCATCTCTTTACTACTTTCAGTAAAAGCACTTTTTAAAAAATTAGATCTTCCAAAAACAGCTGCAGTGTTAATAATTTAACAAAACTGCACTTAAAGCTTTAGAATAATCTATTTTTTCACATTATAACCTGCAGTTCACCGTCTCCTCACTTGAGGGCGACCTCTACTCACTTTGAGATGGTGAAAGTTCAGTACTTCTCCCTTTGCACTAAGTAAATAACCATGTTTTTACCACTAGTTTAAAGCAAACATGATATTTTTACCTCTAGCTTCATGCGCACATCCTCTCTGTTTTTGCAGATGTCATCGAGGGTGGCAATGGCTGTCTCCACATGGCTGCAGTATTTCCCATAAATCAACAACCTGCAACAGATCCAAAACAAGATGAGACAATAAAAAAGAAAAACAATCTTAGTTGTAACGTGTAACAAGTGTAACCCACAGAAGAAGGTAACTAAAACTTGAGATGTTGCAGAGATCATGGGGTACCTTTCTTTGAAAGCGATGAAGATCTGGTAAAGGTTTTGGGCACTTCTGTGATGGAGTGAATCTTGGAGTTCCAGCAGTAAACACTTGTGAACCTTAACCAGGTCCTGAAAAACAGCACAAAACAACCCTTACTGATTGTTATCAAAGTCTCTTTTATTTACGCCTGCAACTCAGTCTGCTGCTAAGCTTCTTCTCAAAAAAATCAAGTTTGAAAAAAATTAAAAATAAAATAAATCCTTCACCAAAACTCTCTGAAAGCCATTAATTTACAAAACAGTCCAACATTGTCTGGTGTTCTGGCAAATAAAAATGGAGCTCAGATACTAAAATTAGGAATCTCTTCTTTCTTTTTTTTTTTTTGAAATATTACTGTTCTGTTGACCAAAAATTGATTATTCATTTCATTTGAGTTTCATTTCAGTTGACACTTAAAAACAGAGATTGCATTAAATTTGTAGTACTTTTTTTTTCAAAGATAAGGAGAGACTTGGTAAATCTTTAACTGTCCTACAGTTGAGAAATCCAGAAAAGTACACGCCCGAACAGGGACTTGAACCCTGGACCCTCAGATTAAAAGTCTGATGCTCTACCGACTGAGCTATCCGGGCCCTTGGGTGCTGTGTGTCTACTCGCAGGAATGTGTCTACTCTACTTTATCTGTGATTTTGTGTATTACCACCCTAGTTTTAAACTACTTTGTATTGTAATCGTCAACATGTTAGCACAAGACTGTTATTATTTAGTTGGAGGAACTGCTGCTCTTCTACAAGCAGCGGAACAGCTGTAAAAAAATATCAAGTTTGCTTTGCTTATATTTTGTAAGACAAGGCTGTTTACAAGACTGCTGATGGTGTCCTGCCTAATGTAGTATGCAGTATATACTACATACTGGTCCTGCATACTGGTCCAGTGACCACCCGTGGACTGTATAAGAACTGGACAAAAACACCCCTGTGATGTCACAGATAGGTTTTCTGAGGAACTTTTGAAGCCTCTTTTTTTATCAAAGTGTACTGTGCTTGATGCCAACTTAAAATGAATTTAAAAAAAGAAAGAAAAACCCCTAAAAAAAGGTCATATTACTGCTGCGACCAACTTCCCCACACCATGGCGGCCCAATGCATTATGGTGCACAGTATTTATGGTGCACAGGTAAATCGTATGTTGGATATCTAATACACTGTATTTTTTGTGTACTGCAGTGTGCCATTGCTTACATCCTACACACTGAATACTACCATCAAGAAAATCAGTACACACTAGTAGTTGTAATGTGAAATTCTGAAATGGCTTTAGTGTTTGTTGAAATAAACTTTGTTTTTCATTATTTGGATTTATGTACTTCCTCCTGAGACATGAAAATACGTAAATATGGTCAATTCAAAAAAAGAACTGTGACATAAAGCTGACCGCACTTAAAGACAATGACTCACCGGGATATTCACAAACACCCTCGCCATCTCATCCATGGATAAAAACACGGTGAGGGGCATCATAAAGTGCTGCAGGAGAGAGACAGAATGCAAGTGAATGAAGCTCACCCCTCTGGAGGAAAAGTGGGAAAAGTCATTTTGCGTGAGAAGCTATTATATTATGAGGCCAAGCTGCAAAGATCTGCAGTAAGCAGAAACAATGAAGACTGTCTGGGTCACGACAATAATCTCATTGTCAGAGTTTGCAATGTAATGATTTCCTCTCAGAAAACTCCCACCACATCGTCAACTCTACACCTCAAAGGAGCGGCCGAGCACAAACTGAATTCCACCATCCGCTTCATATCAAAAGTCATCAACTGAGACGCTCCGCTGGGAAATCAGGCGAGCGCCTTTTGCAGACGTGAAGCTACACAAGAGGGAGGAGACAAGTAGATGTGGCTGGAGGGTTTGGAAATCGTTTGGCCTCCACAGTCCAAGGAAAGTGCAGGGTAACGGACAGCATCCACGAGAAACGGGCGTCTCTCAGAGTCCCGCTCTTTTAGATTCCTGCGCTGATTAATCTCCACCAGCATTTGCCATTTTTGTCTATTATTCCCCAAAATGATCAAAATAATGAGTCTGTTTCACTTTCTCATACTGAAAATGTTTTCAAGGATCCACTGATTTCCCCTGCTCTCAAAGTTGTTTTAGAAAACATCATTTTGTGGGACCCTCTTTTTTCTTTACTATGAAAGTTTCATTTTTGATCTGTTTGAGTGTGCTTTCATATGAGTCTACATCACAGGAATAACAGAAAACTAGTGTATGTTGAAGTGCTAAGGAGAAATAAGGGCCTGACGTTACTCGACCAAAGTATAGATGAGACACGAGCAGAAACTTCTCAAATATTCCTGAAATGTAACCAAAATGGTGAAAACTGATGATCTGAATGATAGTTTCTGCAGGATGTCATGAAATGAAACAACAAATGTGCTGCATATCTTTAAAACAGACCTGTAATGTAGATCCCTGTTTGCACATTTTGACAGAGTCCTCTAAAATAGTTTTGCATTTTTCCTTTTTTTTTGTCTTATTCTGTCTGCTAATTCAACCTCCACAACATCGTCCTTCTAGGTTTATGGTGAAAAAGATTTTATGTGGAGTTTTTAAACCAATTTCAATCATCAGGTACAAATATTAGGAATACAATCCCCTGCACAATAGTGGCAGGACAAATGTTGCCAGATCAAAGTTTTCTCATTAGGATGGGTATCGGCACGGCAACGGAGGAAGACAGAAAAGTGAAATTTGTG
Source organism: Zenarchopterus dispar (assembly GCA_028564865.1). Taxonomy (NCBI): domain Eukaryota; kingdom Metazoa; phylum Chordata; class Actinopteri; order Beloniformes; family Zenarchopteridae; genus Zenarchopterus; species Zenarchopterus dispar. The sequence continues at coordinate 3,453,802 of JAOWBL010000013.1, forward strand.
TTCACATGTAGGCATTGCACTTTTTCAGACCTGAAACAGGAAAGGTTAGCTCAAGGACAGAGAACATTGCAGCTTTTTACACATTTGTTAAACGATTAAAAACATTTCATGTCTGATAAATATGATTTTGAAAAAAAAAAAAGTTTTGAACGTTTGACACCTTAACTTGTGTCTCACACTTCTGGAAACGTTAACCATTCTCTGACTGTAAAATAATAGTCTCTTTAAAAATGCTAGAGTACAGTTAATCTGTTAAAACTTAAACAAGTAAATGTTTTTATAACTCTCAGCTCCGCATCTGGCACCGATTCTGATTCGGACGAAGAAAAGCAAGCGTTTGCTCCTCTGCGCATACCTTCTCTATAGACTCCAGCGTCTCGGTGTATTTCTCCTCCGTCTGCTTGATCTCTGTTAAACAGCAACCCCTGATGTCGGTCTCCACCTGTTTCTGGAACGGCTACACACACAAACACACACAGTTACTTTGTGTCAGCGCTGTGGGCTGAAACACTGTTGAGTGCGGAACCAGATGCAGTCGCCTCGAGCCTTTGAGCAAGGTCGGAGTTGGCAGATGCTGACTAATCTGTCTGCCAATTACAGGAGGACGTGAGTTTTTTTTACTCAAAAAATGTGCAAAAATATGGTCTATTAATTAAGCTACAAAATCTGTTATTTTGAATAAGTTGGGTAAAGTATACTAGAGACTAAATGGGGAAATTAAGCACCGTTAATTTGTTCTTTAGTTTGAAAGATATAAAGAAGTTTTATGCAATACAGATGTGTCCAACCAACCAGAGTTATAACAGTCTTGAATGTTTTAATAGTATTTATTTTTATTTCATTTTTCAGTTTGTTTAATTGCTTCCGTTTAGTTTTAATTAGACAGGCATAGCTGTGATTTTAGTTTTGAAAAGCGGGTTAATTTTAGTTTAATTTTAGTTTCACTTAAGGATTAGTTTTAGTTTTGGACGTACTGACTCAGATCTTGGCAAAAACAAAAAAAAAAGAAAAAGAAAAAAAACTCTGATCAACAACACCGAACAGTACAGAAATTCTTTATTCTTGCCGTTGAGTAATTGGAATAAAAAATGTTTTAAAAGTTTAGTAATTCAACAAAATAAAGTGCCAAACATAAATAAATAAGCCATGGAATGAAAATGAAAACAAAGTGAGCATCTAAAAGCAATGCTTTTAGTTAGTCTTGCATTGTTAATTTTAGATTTTATTTAGTTGGTGTTTAAGAAAAATTTTCAGTTAACAGAATTATTTTTCCACTGTTAGTTTCAGTTTCAGTCTTAGTTTTCGTGAAGTGTAACAACTCTGCAGATTTACTCAACCACAAAAAGAACATTAAATCACAATAGTTGAGACAGCTAAACAAAGTAAACTAGCTCTACAGACTAACAAAAACATCTTACTATGTTAACATAGCACTAGATGTAACATTAGTTGTGTGTAGCTTTAAACTTTACAAGACAATAAATGCCCATTAAAAACCTTTTTTCCCCTTTTTCTGTTCCATTATGACACTCTTTTTCAGATCATTGTTGAATAAATACTAGTCTAGTGCCAACATACTAGAAATACAGCTACTTTAAGATTTATCTCAAAAGGTAGAAAAAAAGAAACTTACATTTAGGCCGATCAAGAGTAAAAGATACCGAGTTCATTAAAGCTTATAAAGATCTTATATTTTATTCAATTAGTCAGGGGGAAAATACACCTAATGATCGGGTTTACTGGTACTTCAAATTTCTAGTACAACTCAAGAGAAAGTACTTCTGAGGACGAGAGGATGCAGTTCATCTTTCTACTGGACCTGCAGTCTACTTATGAATTTATGTACTTCATATAAGTATAAGCCATATTATTATTTTATCTTTTTTTGGTATATTGTACATTTTTGTACATTTTTGTATTCTTTCTTTGCACTTTTATAATGTTTTTTAACTGCTATGGCCAGTGAATTTCCCTGCTGTGGGATCAATAAAGTTTGATCAATAAAGTTTGATCTATACCACCAGCGCTCAAATAACGCGTATTTAAAAACTAAAATAAACAGTCTGAACATTTATACAACTCAGGAAAGATCCTGCTGTTCCAAGTGTTTATAACTGTCATTTTATTGTTAGTGTTTCTTTAACGGGTGTCATGTTTTAGTATTTCACTTATGTTTAAAGTCGAGTTTGGTGGAGGCAAAAAGAAAATTAGTCCAAAAGTGTCAAATAGGCTCTATCTCTATAACGGAACAAACAACTATTTTCTCTACTGTTTACACACCTGTGCGTATATGTTCAGATAACAGAAAACTACATTTAGCAGACTATTTGTGTTAGTGTGAGGCAGGCCTTGGGGACCAATATTGATCTTATTTAAACTTATATCTAACATCTAACAAAGATGTTGACTCAGAGTCTGTTAGCTACATCTGTGTGTTTCTGTAAAGCTAGCGACAAACCGGGGGAGCGATGGCTTCTGTCTTCATCAGATCCTCGTAGATCTCTCCACCGTCTTCATCATCATAGACACAGTCGTACAGATCCTCTTCATCCTCCACGCCGCTCTCACTGCAGCACACGTGACACAGAACGGTAAGGACATCGCTTCATATGGCGATTGACTCCTTATATGGTTTTTACTCCGTTTTTTTTTACTTTTCATGACAATCGCCTGAAAGGGTCACATGCATTTGTGGTTTTACAGATTTTAATGCTTTCGTATAAATCCTGTTAGCAGGAGACGACGCCTAATCCGTGAGTGGAAAAGTGGCTCCGGAATATGAACACAGGGAAACATGCAGCAGCTCATCCGACTGCTCACATCTGAGCCAATTACTGGACCACAGTGGGAAGACTAATCTGATACTACTGTGTACACGTGTGTGTGTGTGTGTGTGTAAAATCGTTTTTTCGAACTAAGCAAAAAGTACACATAAGAAAACATACAGTTGCAGTTCAACATACACTTGTGTCAAAAACACGTAAAAGGAAAAAAAAAAAAGGCAACTTATATTTTGATCCAACACTAAAATCAGATAAAGTTGTGATTTTTGCAGGAAAAAGAACATGAGAGATTCTTACAAGCCTTTGTTTTTCTTTTCTCTTTAATTGCAGATGGAGTGAACCTAAGATGTTTCATGTTTTTATCTCGTCAACTTTATTTTATTCAATTGACATCCTAATACCTTCATGTACATTAATTTGTGCATTTCTAACCAGAATAAATAGAGAATGTATGTATCCATTTAATGAAATACAGGTGTGAAATATGAAATGTTCTTATGTATGGAAAGATGTTCCAGTTGAGGGATTAGCATGATTATAGCAAAACAGTCATCAAGTAAAGATTTGTGTAAGGAGGAATTTCAGGGCATAAAGGGCAAGAGAACAAACCTAAGCTGAACTCTGAACTCTGACCCTTTGGGGCTCACTGATTCAAAACTCATGATGTAACAGCATGAGCAAGGCCTCACTTTGTAAAACCTATATATATATATATATATATATATATATATATATATATATATATATATATATATATATATATATATATAT
>JAOWBL010000013.1:3457455-3533352 GCA_028564865.1 Zenarchopterus dispar
TATATACACACACACACACATATATATATATGTATATATATGTGTGTGTGTGTATATATATATATATATATATATATATATGTGTGTGTGTGTGTATATATATATGTGTGTACATATATATATGTATATGTGTGTGTGTCACTCAATAGCACAGCACTGTTATAATAAATAATATAATCTTTTTTTTCATTTTAAGTGCTGATTACATACTGTATTGAAAAATACTTCCAATTTTGTATTAAACAATTTCTAAATATTATTTTTCCTACCATTTTAAATACATTAGGTAAGTTTATGGAATTTTTATGTAGTTTATATTTTTTTGCTTTGTATAAAACATTTTTTCTTATTTTATTATGGGGATGGTTCAGAGTTCTTAGAAATTCATGTATCAAATACGCACACGGGATTACAGGGTTAATCACTACCTCACCTTTCATCGCCGACAGTTGGCTCCACACGACCACCACTGCTTTATAAAAGTAATAAAAATCCTCAGAAGTAAGTAATACCACTGAGTTAATACAAATAATCAGTGATTTTTCTTGTCTGTCACATTTTTGTTCCTAGTAAGTTCAACAGAGGACGCGCATTGGCTCCAATAAAATTTCACCGATTTCCTGCCATTTTTCTTAAATATTTTTTCCGTCACTAACTAGCTGAAAAAACTCAAGCCGAAAGGCAACAGTTAAGAGCTCCCAGCAATGTTCAGTACCACACCTTTCCTTCGGCGTACATTATGCATAAATGAACGAACAGAATAGAAAAAAATATATAAACAATAGAGTTTGAAAACTTCATATCTGTACCGTTTTTCACCACCTAACCACACGGAGAGGGCGGCTGAGATGCAGCAGGGATTTTAAAACAAAAGTTGAAATATTGTTGAAACCATAAGTTAATTCGTGAAGTATTATGAGCCGTATTTCATGAATGACCACCTCAATTCACATATGTTGAGATGCGTAATAGCAGAAATGCCATATGAACCTACAAGCAAGAATACTTTAGTACAGTATTTTTCTTACGAAGCTTGGTCGCGCGTTCTCCACCGGGGCTGTCATGTAGTTTGGCGATGAAGATAGGAACGACGGACTACGGGGATGTGACTTACCTGTGACATTTGCGGTCGGAGGTTGATTTCCTTCAGGTTGATGCTCTGGGGTCTCAGGTTGTTGAGCAGATGGCACAGGAGGACACCATCCCGGAGGGTTTGAGCCAAGTCAAATACCTGCGCATTCTCCCATGTAACCCGGTGGCTAGCTGGAAGCACCTTGCAGTTTATTAACCACAGCGCGCATTGCCTCCAATACTCCATCATTATTCTGTCTTCAGCGAGCTCGGAGAGGCTTTTCTTTTTCTTAAATAAAACTGAATAACGTCTCACGGTAAAGCGCTACTTATTAAATCGTACCCATGCCACATTCGTCAAGAGTAAAGGCGACGAAAAGAGAAGTTAACGACGGCGGAGAGCTGGCGGAGACGCAGGCGGCTGAAACTAACGGTTGACAGCGAAGCACTGCTGCTGGAGGCTGGAGCGCGTTCTTCCTCGCTCTCTCTCTCTCTCTCTCTCTGTCTCTCTCTCTCCATCTCTCTCTTTTGTATCTCTTCCCTCCCCCTCACCTAGTCCTTCACCTCTTCCGCTTGTAACACACGCTACGTGACATTGAAGTACAAGCAATAAAGTAATAACTTTGATTAAAATACAGTTGTAAAATCAACGTGTACCTCAAATTGGGCCGTGTTATTTAACTTACAATGTCGTCCTATCCCAGCTCATTCAATCATTTAACACCTTATAAAAATCCAAATAATTCCTCTGTCTCTTAAAAAAGCTCGTAACAGTTAAGCATGTGCAGTCGCTTGCATTATAGCAGCGCCAACAGTTTTATTTTAAAACATAAACTTCAGTTTTATTTGACTTGTGGGATTACTTTTAGGAAATGTGGTCTAGCTTTTCTCCTGTTCCTACTATCAAACTCCACAGTTGGAACAACAGCATCACTATACCCGAGTAGATCACATACCAGCTACATAAAACTATTTGTGTGTTTTATTTTTACTTGGAAATCAAAATTTACAACTTCCAAGTTGGAAGTTTCAAATGGAACACCTGCTGAAGTGGGAATTCCACCTTAGAAAGTTGGAAAAGCCTCACCTACCCCGACTTCAAAGCTCAGCATAGCTGCTATTTGCATCAGTAAAGTAAACATTCAGCTTATTTTACTATATATAACACTTGTACTTTACTTTGTCCAGATTAATTCAGACATACACATAGTTTGCTATACACATATTGATATGCACTGGTGACCTGTCCAGGGTGTACCCGTCCACTTTCATCCAAAGAGACCTGGGATAGACTCAAGCAGATCCCCATGACCCTGAACAGGAAGGTTAATTTTTTCAACTTTGCAGCTGGAACATGGTCAAAGTTAGGATATGACATCATTCTAACGTCTGCTTTAAATGAAATGCACCAGAGCATGCATAAATGGCTTATCTCACAACAGCTATAACTGGTGTGACTGAGTCAAATTTAAGGAATATAAGCGCTACCTGCAATTTGGATAATCATTTGTTGAGATATGTAAATTAAAATGAAGAAACTCCAGAGTGTACCTTTCACCCAATAAGAGCCTTATTACCCTCCAGTATATCCTTGTGACGGTGAATAAGAAGAAGTAGACTTAGGTAATGGATATACAAACAGAAAATGAGGAAACTGTTACCAATTTCTGCTCCAGAGACAAGTTTCTGTGCAACATCATCACGTGCACAGCTAGAGGGAAGGCGGTAATACTCATTCAGGTTTGCTTGGCAGAGCAAGGTCTTCTAAAGAAATGGAAACCCAGTTATCTTTATCATAAGCTAGAACAAATGCCAGGAAACTATTTAATATTTTGAGGAGGCCACAACATTTTGTCAAGAAAAGCATAAACTTGTGGATCCAGGCCATTAAAAACAAAGGAATGGGGTCCTGTTAGTCGCCATGAGCAGCAAGGTTTCATCAGGCAGTTCTTGTCTCAAAAGGAAAAACTTATCATTCCTAAGATGACTTTCAGAAAATCAGAAAAAGTTGTGATGAAATAAAAAAAAAAAAGCATTTCAAAAAGTTGCAGTTCTTCCATTGACTGTTATTTGTTTGATGACTGTATGAATGCAACATATGTTATATTTCATCAGTATCATTAGTTGCTCCATCCATTTTTCTCATTTCAGGCTTGCAACACATTCAACAAAATTCTCAAGATGAAAACTACCATTTAGTAATGTTACCATTCTCATAATACTTCAAATACATTCTGACATTGAATTTACACAAACACATTAGCTGTCATTTTTTTCTAGCTCCTCATTGTCACACATCACTGTGTGCCTGCAGCGGTACTAAGTGGTCGCTGTTGCATTTTCAGTTTCAAAATCCGACTCATATTCTCTACTGGTGTCACTTTGGGGTTGCAGTACCGTCTGGCACCTGCACCCTCTTCTTCCTTTGTAATGTGTCCAGAACATTGTTTTGTATTGTCTCCTTGAAAACAGCATGGATGTCGTTGAAAAAGAGGTCATCTTGAAGGCAGCATATGTTGCCCGAAAGTTTCATTAGACATTTCAGAGTTGGCCCCTTGATGAACTGGCGACCTGTCCAGGGTGTCCCCCTGCCTTTCATTTGTAATGAGCTGGGACGGACTCCAGCAGACCCCCGTGACCCTGTACAGGATTAACTGAGGATAGAAGATGGATGAATGGCTGGATTTCAGAACTTAGGCTTCCCATCACAGTAAATGATCTTTGCCATGTGCTCCAGACTTTGGTCTGGCGCTCTCAGTGCCCATTTCTCCCACAAAAGATATAGAATACGGATTGATAGTTTCCACTGTGTGACGGTCCTTCTCAGATGCCTCTTGACAAAGTTAATGTCAGGCTTTTTTCTCTTTAATAATCTTTTTACTGGTATATTTGCAGTTAGCGCTGCATTTTTAACGACAGCTTCACTCAGTTTCAGAGTCACAACAGTTTGTTGGAGACTATTCCAGTCATCAAAGGGCAAAAGATGGACAGGCACACCCTTGATATGTCATCATGCCCACACAGACACTCCACTCCACAACGATTTCCCAAAGTAATCCCTTACCAATGTGGTTATATCAGCTACTGAAGGATTACAGTTTTTGATACAGTGCCATATAGGAGATCTGTAAATACTGGAGTCCAGTTTAGGTTTGCACTTTTTCATTTTAATTGCAGAAATCTCTCCAGATTCCTTGAATTATTTAACAGTGTTATGCACAGTTTTGCAAATCTTTCCTAATCCTTCTTTGATGGACACTGTTTTTAAACATTACAATGACTTTATTTCATGTAATCACTGCTAAGGATCTTTTCCTCTTCCTCTTTACCCGTTCTGTGGTTCCTGCTTTTGCACCAAAATCTGTTTAAAAGAATGCCTTTTTTTAAGCTATCCAATGAGCACAGATTTACTTCTGTGTCAATTTTTTCCACACCTGAAAAGCAAAGATGGATGCATATTTTGGTGAGACAAAATTCAGATCAAATCTGTTTGTAAAGACATAAAAATACATCTAAATGCAAGAATTCTTCCTTTTTTTTTCCTTTTAAGTTGCAGTTTGGTATCGCAGTTTATGGCTAAACACAGTGTAACCAAAATAATCTGGTTATAAATGTGTAATAGGTTTTTTTTTTTGTTTTTTTTTTTCTTAGTGACACAGCCAAGTTGCACTTAAAGTAAGGCTAATTAAACCCCAACTGAAGTGACAATGGAAGACTGCAGTAGGTAGAGCGTGAAGCAGAATAATGCTCCTGCTGCGCAAGCTTATAATGATATCTGTGGGCTATTAACAAAGGCAAAAATAACAGCAGATGACAGCAAATATACTGCCCCAGAAAGACACGGTAAAGGATAAGTGCTCTACCTTAGTTGCAGAAATATATGACTGCATAACCAAGACAGGACAGAAGAAGCATGAGAAAGCCACTATGTGAAAAGTAATACCAATGTTGAGGAGAAAAGTGCTGGTAATCACATTAACGCTGCTGTACAAGGGTTCTGTTACAGCATGTGTAGGAAAGATGGAAGACCTGACGACATGAACTGCACACCTTCAAGATTTATTCAATTTTCAGTAAGGTTCACTGGCACAAAGAGGAAGAACCCCAATGAAGAAAAATAAGGCTCTGTTTGAAGAATGTTTGCTGATGAAAACTGCTCAGTGCATGCAGCAACTATGAATGTTAGTCTCCGGCATTTTTCAGTTTTAAGTGCTTTTATGATCGTGAATGAAAACGTGGCGTAATCATTCCCTCTTCTTCTCTCCATAATCGTCCAGATGATGTGGGTGAATGAGGAGTGTGAACAGGAAGGTCTACTCATCTGTTTATCAAAGTGTGTATGATAAAGACTTTGAAAAATGGGAGAGGTTGAATGGTTGACCTTCCGGCTCTTCCACGGGCTGCAGACATGGATGCCGTAGCTGGAATAGCACAGATGACAGCGGCTAGTGGCCGGATGCTGGCAAACCTCTCTGCTCTCTTCTCTTGTTTCAGCTTCCTCTCCCAAACTGGCCAGCCGTGCAGCTCGACAATTATCAACATTCCTCAGCCTGGTGCTGCCCAAAAACGGCATGGAAACATAAATGCACTCATGATTCCAAGCATCGTTGAGGATGCTGCATGATGAGGCTTTGTCCTATAGAAATTACACTGTCTGTTTAATTTTTGATAGCAGTCATTACATTTAGGAAACTGAAAACCTTCCCGAGCTTTAAATCGCAGTTCCACAACACAGCTGCAAAAATCAATCATCCAAACAGCTCATGAAGTTTTTACTGTCCACTGAGGGAAAATTGTGGACAGCAAAATTATGTTACGCTAGAATTATATCAAATCATAATTCCCCTGGACTTAATTTAGCCTCTATACACAGTCTAATAACCAGGTAATGGTTAGTTATGGCTGTCCAAGAAACAGCTTGATAGTGGCTGGGCACATATGGCAAACTAGACGTGAATGCCAAGTTTTTTTGTTTTTTTTTTTCTCGGTGATGAATGTCTCATTTTAATTCGCACAGACAAAAATATGAAATAACAGATAGTCTTCTTTTGTTTTTACCTTTTGACACAAAATAATGATAAATAATATTCAGCTGTTTTTTTTCCTAAAGGGAAAAGTCAAAAAATGAAAAAGACATTAAGAATTTATGCACCTCCAAGTAAAAGTTCTGCTTTTCTTTGTTCTTTTTCAATTTATCTTTAAAGCCTCATGATAATACTGTGACTGTTTGAAAATACTGAAAGTAGGACCCAATATATTCAGCTATCTTGTGGCACAACTATCTCATGCAAACATTATAAAATTACTTGAAAGTATTTTTTTAAATATGTAGAAATCGTAAGAACAAACACCTACTTAAACCTAACTTTCACTCAATATAACAAATCTCTGATATTATTGGATTATTGGTAAATGCAAGTAATGCGTAGGTTTGTATATATATTTTATTCGTGACAATGAACTTCAACACTCAAGCCTGAGAAGCAAACTGTTATTTTTTTTCGTCATGAGATAAAAGGAGTTTTTTTTTTTTTTTTTTTTTAGTTATGCTTATTCTTTTAGCCATGATAATGTTAATGTCTAATGTAACCATAAACCTTTACGGTTTCAAAGAATGAATGAATGCTTTATTTTGAACAAATGATAATAATAATAATAATAAAGATAAAACTAGTAACAATAACAAGCTGTTCTAAAAGGAGTAAGGAGAAGCAAAGCTTTTTTAAGTTTTTAGTTTCTATAATAACAATATGCCCACTATATACACAGATAGAGTTTATATATACATATATACATATTTAAATACATACACCCATGTGCACACACAGAGAGACATATATACACATATATTCAGCTTTATTCATATTCATTTACCTCTATATGGAGTTAACTTTCTTTTTTCCTTCTTGTATTTAGTTAAAATCATACTTTTGTATTGGTTTTTTAACAAGTTCATGCTTGGACATTGCTTTATTTTTACATTTAATCTGTTCCACAGCTTCACGCCACAGACAGAAACACAAAACCTTTTGAAGCTGTACGTACCTGAGGATGTTTGAATATCAATTGCCCCATCAGTTTGTATCTCCAACCTCACTAAAAACCAGCCCCAGACTCAGTGATGTGAAGGGACAGCTGTTACGGTTTTGAGTTTTGACTAGCTTCTGTTTTATTTTGAAAGTCTATATTTACTTTGCTTTGGACTGTTTACTTCCCTTGTTCCTCTATATTGTCTTGTCTTTGCTTGTCTATACTGTGTCCTGCCCTGGTTTCTGTTGGTCGTTCAGGTTATTATTTCACCTTTGATGTGTTGGTTAAGTTTAGTGGTTGGATTTCCTGCTTATTTCAGTGTTTTCTCACCAAGAACCAGCCAAGTGTTTTCTGTTACCAGCCCAGAGTCAGACAGCGCTTATGGAGACGTAAGAGACGTGGGGCTTGAGAACAGTCAAGCTCTCTTGAGGGAGTTCAGCAAGTATCATGATGTTGGGGAATTCCTGCATGCTGATGTTTGCATCCCTGTGCACTGTCAACTCTAACCCTGGCTAGCTGAAATTCACACTTGAAATTGATGAGATTGTCATGCAGCTGTGCTGGATGTACTTAATCTTTGAGGCAATCTTCTTCCTGAATCAACCTCATGGAGAGACTGGGGGCTTGAAAAAAAACGGTAAAATTACTTAAGAAAAAAAAAAGCATGTTCTTCTGACTGAGTGCACACAGCAGGGACTCAAGAAGGGTTTAAAGGGTTCTGATTGGCTTTTTCTATAGTTGTATTTGTACTAAAAACAGGACAGCTGAAGTAATGTAACAGCCAGCTGGTGGGTGAAAGAACAATGAGAATTATGTTGTAATTTCTTTCATGTAAAATTCAACTGTCAGAAGATGGTGATTTCCTGCCATTTTTGTCTTATCTAGGGTATTTCTACATTACTACTTTTTAAACAGCATGTAATTACTTTACAATGATAAAGAGAGTTTTAAAAAAAACCCCACCAACTGTTCCTTTCAACTGTAGAATGAGATCCAGGGCATAAAAACCGTCAACTTGATGAATCAGAAAAACAAAGATTAACTAGATTAAAGATTAACATTGTTTCTGTTTGGGAAAGTTGTAAAAGCCACTGCTTTTCAGGATATACAAACTCAATGGTTTTAACAAGTGCAAAGCATTTATGAGGATATGCATTATTTGATCTCCGTAGAAGGACTTATTCATTAACCACACCCTCTATTTTGTTTTATAAAAGCAACTGTAGACCCTAAGAAACACCCAAATCACTAATCATGAGTTAAGCAATCAAGGTTGTGGCAGACCACCATCTCCATCAAAGTAAAAGCACTGATATGGGATGAGTCTGGTGGTCTTGAAGATGGCAGAGCTGCACATGAAAGCTTCAGCTCCCTCTAGCACGGTGTTGCGTTGGGGCTGTTCTACTTTACTTTGCAATCCAACAACGATCGGGATGTGAAATTATATGCGAGAACAGGCTCCAATCAGAGTCTGTTTATTGACCAACTCAACTGACGAAACTCTGTAAAGTTACTTGTGACATGTTATGGACTGAATGATGCCATGTGCATTTAAAATGGACTTTTTCCAAATGTGAAGCAGCATAGAAAAGCTCAAATATGAACCGTATCATCAGTTTCAACCCCCTAAAGTCATAAGACAATAATTGTAAGAAAAGAAAAAGCTTGCCCGTGCAAACTTTATTTTTAGGTACCCAGCTCTATTGATTCATAACTCACTTCATAACTAATTTTGAACCATCTCACAAGTCCTGAGAATGAAATGGGTCTCTGTAAATAGACTCTGGTGTATCGTACAACAGTCTCCAACATACTGGATATTACTCCCCCCAAAAATTCATACGCATGTGGAAAAGTACTTGAAAGCTATTAGTTTTATTCATTATTTCTGGTATCAGGCTTGGAAGGGGTTCTTATTTAGCAACATACAAAATTAATAAATAAATTTAAAAAAATAAATAAAATGTGCTGAGCAAAGCCAAAGTCATCTAGATAACATTGGATGTAAGCGATAAAGACCAGAAACAAAAAATCATCAAACTATATCAAAATGATTCAATCAAAGGTGACAGTATCCGGGGCCCGGAGAGGTGCATCAGGTTGGAAATCTGGACGAGTCAATGTGAGAGCAGCCTGGGGGGACCTGCTTGTCAGAAATGAAAGGGTGATACATGGATGATGCTAGATTGCATCAGCAGGAGGGATGCAGTGGGAGCCAAAGTGCTGCGATGAAGCAAATTTGGAACAAACCTGTACATACGCACAATAGCCATATTGATGATCACATTTACAAAAATAAATAAATAAATAAATCTGCAGCTATGTGATAGTGTTACTCTGCAGCCACAGATGTAGCCCAGCATTGTGTCCAGGTCAGCTTTCGCCTCCTCTCCCTTACACATTTGTTACTTTGCAGGTTTTGGCTTCGAGTAGCAGAGTGCCCCATCCCCGCTGTCCTGCTGGACGACTAAAGCCCTCTGCTCATGCAAGCGCTGCCACAATATCATCTTGCATTTCTGTGAGACTGTAATTTATAGAGGCTCAGTCTGCTCATTGTGTCACTTGATCTGGTGACAGTGGCTGATCTATTTGTGCAGCTCTTTCATCTCCGTGTGAAGGGCATGTTATCTTCCCACCAGAGAAAGAAAAGGCCGTCTGTTTCCTGTAGATTTGTTATATAAAGATTTACCCGTCACTTAATCTAATCTCGTAATTTTGAATGACACATGTATTGGTTACGCAGCCCTTATCTGTCCCCTCATTTCTATCATCATATTCTAATTTGTGTTTATCAAATTTCACAGTTACATACGAGCACTCTTCTGTACACATACGGCTCTGAGTGAACTCTGCGGACATAATCCAGAAGTGACTCTGAAGGCGACCTTTGCAGCTTTTGCCCGTTGTTTTCTAACTGCCATCGATCGCCTGTTCTTCTGCTCAGCACTCTATTTTGCTGTTTTAGAAGGCCAGAGGAAAAATCAATGACCTGGGATACCCACGAGAGCCAGGGGTAAATGGTGACTGGCCAAAATTAGAGAGGTTTCAGTGGAGTTGTAACAGTGGGGGGTGGGAGGTGGGGGTCTGCCGGGGAAGAGTCAGGACGGAGGCACCAGAGTGGAAGATATACAGAGAGAGAGGATGGCAAATCAAAGTGACAAGTCTCTGAGGGTCATTACAGCATATAAAAATGTACCCTCTGGTGGTGAAGTATAGTTCATTAAGTGCAAATTAACCAGAAGCAGAGAAAAAGGTTTTGTCGTTTTAATGGGTTTGTAGAAATGTTTCATAGTTTTATTGAACTAATCTCAAATGGAACATGTGGGATTATATGAAGGGGTGCGTGTGACTGGAGACCAGAGGATGTGACCCTCAGAGTCAGCGTTGCAGAATAACCAGCTAGACGTGTGTCTTTACCTCCTCCTGAAATATATGCTCAGCTTTTCTTTTCTTTTTCTTTTTCTTTTCACCTCTTAATTGTATTCCAATCTGAAGTACGCTGACAATTATTTTCCTAAAACTCAGACTCCTGCTCTCAAGAGGTCAGGCCCAGTTGATTTATTGATCAACTGATTTTACCAGCAGGCGGAAGTGGGACTTAATTGAGCAAAATCATTTGAGAAATAACTTGAGAACGTAGCCTGATGAGTTCAGTCGGACTTTTATCGGTGATACATGTGACTTTTATGGGTCTAAGTGAAATACCTCTGTAATTATTGGAACCACAGAAATGAAATTTTCACCTGCACTCACACTCACTCACACACGCGACAGGATGAACTGTATTAAAGAGTCTAACAATTAATTTTTTTAACATTCACCTATAAACTCAATTTGTCAAATACTTCCTGCTTTAATGCCTACATCCAACTTCACTGCTTATGCTAGCTGTGAACTCTTTTTGTTGAGGTTGAAAAGTGTGACTCTGACATCTTTAAGCGACTCCATGTGGGGGATTATTAAACTGTTTCTCAGCGGTCCCCGCTGGCTGTGCTTATCACCGAATAGAAGGTGCCCCCACCCACTCCCACTCCCACACCAGCCCCCAGGAGAAAACTATTTAACAACAGCAACACTCGAAGTGGTAATCTGAAAGAAGACTGGGCTTCGAGGTGAGGATAAAGAAGTTTTTATTACATTCCAGCGATGGTTTACGTTTATCTTTCAAAAAGTTCAGTGGCAAAAAAAAAAAGAAAGATTCTTATTAACTTTCTAAAAATATTACAACACGATGTGACAAAATTCACAGAGAGGGCTTCATGTGATTATAAAAGACTTAAAATATAAATATTGATGTTTTTTGTTGTAAATATTAACAACTATCCTTATTTTGCAATCAAAATGAGTTGCAGGAACCTAGAAGACAGCAAGCTTCATTCCATGAAATAAAATTTAAATTAAAATTTAAAAATGAAAAAATGCAAACAAATAAGATAGAAAAGTAAAATAAAATAATGATTTCTATATCTGTATTTTCTATGTTGCATTCATCACTGAAAACTTGTTTAAACTAAGTGCACGTTTTTTAAGTCACCTGTAATATTAGAGCATATTTCTGCTTCTCTGATGAAAATGACAAACGTTAATTTCAGGCAGCCGCCTTTTCCGACGTTACATGTTTAAATGTCAGACAAAACCCCCTTTTTTTATTCTTGTTGTTAATGAAATGAACTCAGATGGCCTTGAGTGTGGCTGACAGAGCCATCGGAGGCATCATCGGGGCGGCGGTGGCGGATGCAGCAGGTAAGATGAACTGCGTTTATTATCTAATAAAAACCAGAGATGGTTCTGCAGATCTCACACTCCACTTCCAGTTCCCATATCAGCTTCACATTTAGTGGCTTTTACAGATGCTGTAAATGCGTTGTATTTCATACTGAAGGGGTGGTAGATAAATATATAAATCAGCTTTTGTAGTTAAATATTTTTAAAAGCTCGGCCTTGCTTTCTACCAGCAGTGTTACGTGTTGCAAACATCTGCACTTACTGATAAAGCACGGGTGCGGTGCGTTCATATCTGAGTCATGTGTGCTCAACATAAACAAGGACCAAGAAGCCAAGACGCACATTTACTTTTATCACCAAATGTTTATTTTAATCCACCATTTAATAACACAGCTAAAGTGAGTAACTTCAATAACTTGGTTACAGCTTCATATTTAAGACTAAATGTTTAGATTTTTTGGTTTTTAAAGAAAACTCAGCTGACTAAACTCATCAGAAATGAAAAGAACGAATTCAATGTTTTGCTGTCTTTCTATCTGTTTTTAACTTGAATGTCAACCCCAGCCCAGCCCATGCACTGGATCTACAACCCGGACCGACTGAAAGACGTCCTCGCTGATCTGGAGCCCTGTCCAGAGTTTCGGCCTCAGTCAGCGAATCCTTTTTACCGCAGGACAACAGGCGAGCAGACCTGCTATGGAGACCAGGCGTACGTCCTGCTGGAGTCACTGAGTCGGTGTGGAGGTACTGGGCTTCACCCAGACAGGCAGCAGCCATGTGTTCAAGCAACACAGTATTTTAAGAGCTCCTGTAGTGTTGGCGTGGTTTCATTCTTATTATTGTGTGATCGGGGGTAATTTTAGTAAACAAATTAAACTAAGATTTTAAAAAAAGTGGATGTCTGTTTAACTGAGAATCCCAGACTCATCTAACTCTGAGAAACCAAATTAGCTTTTTTAAAGTGTCAAACTCCTCCATCCATCCAACCATTTTCTGTGCCCGCTGAATCCATTTCTGGGTCACAGGGGTCTGCTGGAGCCAATCCCAGCCCATAGCAGGCGATAGGCAGGGGTACACCCTGGACAGGTCGCCAGTCCATCGCAGGGCCACATATATAATGAACAACCATGCACACGCACACTCACACCTACTGCCAATTTAGAATTCCCAGTCAGCTTCATATACATGTTTTTGAAACCGGAGTCCCCGGAGAAAACCCACGCAAGCACGGGGAGAACATGCAAACTCCACACAGAAAGACTCCTGCTGGGAGTCGAACCAGGAACCTTCTCGCTGTGAGGCAACAGTGCTAACTGTGTCAAACTATTCCTTCATAAATAATAAATCATGCCATTTTTCCTAAACGGATACAATTTCCTGTCTTATTAGTGTTTTATTTCCTTTTTACGCTCAAAGTATCCCAGAAATACAGCACGAGAGCTTCTTTTTCAGCATCTTTTCGTCTCTGTTCACAACGGCTGGTTTTAGAGGGTGGAGTCAGCCACTACAGTCCTCTCCGCATCCATCTTCAACAGGCCGCGCCTTTTAAAAATAAATCTATCCTGCAGTTTCGCGCTACCACAGAAAATGCAACATAATGTGAAGCTGGGTGGAGAAACATATGGGAATGTTGGATTGGAGCACTGCTTTCTAACAATACTGTCATGTTTTGACAGATGTTGACGTGAAGGACTTGACCGAGCGCTTCTACAAGTTCTTTGGACCAGGGACGGTGTACGACCTCCCTCTCAACAATCCTTACAGGAAGAAAGGAGGTACTGTTTCTGCTCAGCTGTTTTCTTTTTCTTTTTTTTTAGCAAAGAAAGTGGTCAGTATTGTGATTTTCATATGTGTTAATCATCAACTTTTCAGGCCATAAATGACGCGTGAGACTCTGTTACTATCTGATCACACTGTGTGTGATGTCTTTTCTTCTTATGAACTCTGCATGAAAATGTTCGATTTAGGAGGACTTCCCTGCTCTTGGTTGGCGTCCAGCACTTTGAATATTTGCTGCTTTTTTATTTTATTTTATTTTATTTTTTTTACTGTCAAGCTGTCACAAGAAATGCAGTGCTGCAATAAATTGCCATAACAGCAGAGCATGCCTTTGGGTCCAGTAAAGTGCACACAGCTTTATGCCTTGAAATAGCATTACAAGAGCTGCCTCCTGGTAGAGAGTAAAATCCATCATGAACAAACAAAGGAAAGAGCTCTGTTTTTGTTTTGTTTTTCTCTAGTTTTATAGCTATGCATCTACTGTGTATTCCACTATAAAACAACTCCTTCTTGCAATATTTAGGTCCCAAAGCCATTCTTCCCATTGACGGGCCTTGGAGGAACGGGAGCCTGAAAGCTTTCATGAGAAATGTCGACGCTGGCAAAGAAGAAACCGGTAAAGATTGCAGGTCTCATTTGCACAACGTTCATGTATTTTTCATGCAATAATCATTGTGTGGATGTGCGTTTTTGAGGCTGTGACGTGGACTGCCAGATGGATGGTGTCACCAAGCTTGCCCCAGTCGTGGCCATGTTCGCCGGGAGACCTGAGATGCTGGAGAAGGTGGAGACCGCCGTGCGCGTCACCCAGAACAACAACATGTGTGTGGCTGGGACTCTGGCTGCAGCGAGGTGAGGGGCTGGTGACCGGCGCAGACATCATCAAGAAATGAATTCTTAAATCGTCTTCTGTCTGTTTGAGTGTACATATACGTGTGAAATCAGGATTCTGGAGCATTTCATTCTGAATGGTCCCGATCCCAAAGTTCTGGATGCAGTTCTTGCTCAGCTGAACGACCCCCAGAGACAGAACCCTCAGGAGCTGGACAGGGCCGCCATTGGTAAGGCTTAAAGGTTCATTCATTTTATATAAGTGGAAATACCCAGCAGTTTCCTTCTATGATCAATAAATTAGATTTCATGGCTGACTCTAACTGAGAAACCAAAAAAATAAATAAAAATAAAAATTTATAGCCACAAAGTTATAATCCCAGATTATCCCTGCCTTCAAGCACTGCAAACATCTTGAGTCTTTTATGTGTTGAAAACACATAAAAGACTCAAGACTGATGGGCTTAGGCTTCTAACTGTTTTCAACACATTTTATGTGCTGAAAACACATAAAATGTGTCTTAAATGTTGTTGGGAAAAGTAAAAACTGAACTAAGTATCCTGAGTTGTGCTGCAAAGTTCTTATTTCCACTTGTAGTAGTTTTGGTCTTTTTTAAAACAGAGCTATAGCACATTAAAGTCTATGAAAACTGTCAACTGTTCTGTGTGCAGCTTGTCCCTCCCGTAACCGCTCAGTTATGGGAGGGACAAGCTGAATTATGAATTATATAGTATATCACACTCATTTCACAATATATGACTATAGCAAGCAAATCTATTTAAACTGAGGTCTTATTCAACTTTATTCTTATTTTTATTTTCATCATCAAAGATTTAAGCCTGAAGAAAATAAAATAAGATCATACGCTGATGGGCTTAGGCTTCTAACTCTTATTTTTATTTAAAGCACCAATCCTCATATCCAAAAATGACCATAAACTGTTGTTTATGACAGACCGAACTTTAAAAAAGATTAAATATGATGATTGGTGTTTACATTATCTGTCTGCCATTGCTCTCTTCTTCACTTCTGTAGCCCTTTTAGCTCTTTCTACGTCTTATATTTATCATCTTCTCTGTTATCCTCTATCAGGGATGTAATCTTATCTCAGCTCTTATTGGATCCCTAAATCATAGAAATATGCTGAACTGTAAAATGTGGCTGAACACCTGTGGCCTCGATTGAAACTGTTCTGGTTTATGCTCAGTTTTACAATCGTATCAGCAATTACAAAATCTGCCTCATGCCAAATTAACAAAAAAAAAAAAAAAAAGGGACTGAAACTATAAAAAAAGTAAAATAAATAAATGGCTTGGTTTTACACGTGATCAAAGATTAAACATGAAAAGATAAAAGAGAGCTATTACTTCTCATCTGACTCTAAAACAGCTGATTTGATTCGATATTTCTATCATTTGACCAAAGTCCATAAAGCTTGCTTTTCGTAATTGTGAATTTCCAAAAAAGTCCAGTCACTGTGTTGTAACGAAACTCCTGTTGTGTCAACGTTAGTCGGTTATTGATTAAATATTTTGCTTAGTAAAGTTTCTTCAGTGGGTCGTTAGATTTTCTTTTATGTTGCAATTGTTGAATAAATTATTCAAATATTTACTCATAATAACACATTTCACTTGCTGATCAATATATTTTATCAAAGGGAAGAGTTGTGTTTACCACCCTCCAAAATGCTTTCATAAAAATGTGATTTATTGTGCAAAATACCTGACTTGAATTCTTTCAAATTTGTCAAGATAAATTCCTTTCTTGCTTCATTAACGATGTTGGTGTAGATGGAGACAGGAGACGAGGTGAAGCAGAGTAAAGATGACCTTCGTTGGGAAACCGTGGACGCCGTGTGAAATGAGCCATAGCAGTAATCCAATCAGGACTCTAAAGTTTAATTTCAGGGAGCTGAGATGACGTTAATGAGAAGGCCTGTGGCTACAAGCCGTTCAGCAGGGTGGGCTTGGTGTCAGAAATCCTGCACAGCCTGATGCTTCGTTTCCACATATTAATTTGTTCCTCACTTTTCCCTCATCCTATCTTTCAACAAGCACAAGGAGGATGGAGACCGGATATAGAGAGTTATTATCTTTGAATAAAGTACCTAATTAGTCTTTCATGGTGAAAATATACTGAAACGAAGAGAAAGAAGAAGAAATGCGTGTTACAGCAGTGTGCTTAGGTTCAGGCGACTGATTAATGTCTTTCTTTTCCTGTGTCTCACCAAAGCACATCTCAGCCAGGTGAAGGAAAACTTATCCAAGGCATCCCATCAGCTCATACCTGCTGTGTTCACTAACACATGAGGTAAGCCAGCAGGACTCGGGTCTGTTGACTTGGCATTGCCTCTCGACTCTCCCTGACAGTTTATCCGTTAGTGGATCACCGAGTCTTTGATCTCTAATGGTTTCCATCCCTCTTCCTTTTCATTTTGCCCTTCCTGCTGAGTTGACTGTCTCGGTTTTTACAAACTGTAAGATTAAAGAATATTTTCCCCTCTCAGATCTGTTGAGGCCCCCGATAATGATGATGTAAAAGTATATGGAATAACTATATATTTTTGGTTATGATAGATGTTTACACTGGTCTTGACTAGTTTTCTGCATTCATTTGGAATAAAACAAGATCTGATCTTCATTTAAATCACAGTAACATGAGAACACAATGTTTTAAGTTGAGATCACATTTTATGACAAACTAGTGTAGAAAACCACTCCATTTCAAGTGTTCACATACTTTTTTTCTCACCACCATATCTCTCAGTGTTGAAGAACAAATCAAGGCTCTATTTACATTGTAGTTTTTCATACCGGGTCGGGCTTTGTGTCCAGCTTTGCCCGGTGCATTCCAGGGAGCGCTTCATGGGGTCCTGACACTGAGCCAGCTGGATGAAGCTGTCAGGGACACGATGCGGCGTGGGGGATGCACCGCCAGCCGAGCCTCCTTCATAGGAGCTTGTTTTGGGGCACAGGTACAGCAGAAATGTGGATACGAGGCTCAATCGCTAATCTGCCTCAATAGGAGTATGATAAACCTGATTTTCCTTAGAAAATCCTTAAGGATTGCTCATTGCCGAATATTTTACTGAGAAAGAAGTGTTTATTTTTTTGTTTTGTTGTCGGAGCAGGATGGTTACCTCGGCTTACCTTGGCTTGTCTTAACAAAAAATGACCAATGACAAAAATGATCACCCAAAGCAGGGGAAGACATTAAGTTTGCCTCGTACATCTGTCGCACCGCTTAAATTCTTGGACTCATGCAGGTGGAACATCACCCACGCCTCGATAGGTCCAGCCAGCAGGCCACAACATACAACACAGACGGGGGGAAAATAAATTGTTTACTGCTGTCAAACTTTCCTCACTTCATGCAGAGTTTGACCAAAGAGAAACACGGGAAAATATAGAATTGCTGCATGTTATTTATAGTTTTGGATCTTTTTATACGAGTTTGACAGTAAGCTCAGATATTCGGAGAGCTAGGTGCTTTCTTGATGCTTATATCTGTCGCTTTGTTGTGTTTTCAGACCGGTCTCCAGGGAATCCCAGAGTCGTGGAGGAAGAGGACGATCAGATACCCTCTGCTGTTGGAGCTGGCCGAGAACGTTGTCAAAAAAAGTTAAAATGAGTTTGAATTTTGCCCTAAATATGTTTGTTTGATCAGTAAATGAAGTGTTGAGAAATGCATTTCAGAGCTATCTTTACAGCCTTTCCAAAGTCAGGTGTACTTTGCCACAGCCGTCAATGACAGTTTCATTCTCAAGCCTTTTACTGGATGGAACTTGAATCCATTTGCTCTGTCAAAGTTTCATCGCGTAATAAAGTGAAAGTCTGTGCAACATATTTTTGAATTAAAAAACTGCTGTTTCCAACATTTTAATCTGTGAGCATCTTTCCTGTCAAGTAAACAGCTGGGATGCCTTTTCTCAGAAAACATCTCAGGTCATGAACTGATTTGGTGGATGTCACGTTTCAGTAGGTTTCTGTCTCCTTATTCCTCATCGTATTTTCTGTAATTGTGAAGTGAAACAGCAGTGACCTGCAGATTTATTACTGGAACAACCAGAGCCTTCAGCCTACTCCTCCCGCTCAGGAGCTGTTCTGCCCTGCAGCTTTTTTAAAACTGCTGATTTCTGTATTCACATCCTTGAAACGTCCGCCCCAACACTTCTGAAAGTCTGCCAAACACAAACATTTCCAGAGTCTTTCTATTGTCGCCATGTCTTGGTTATAAACATGCAGTGTGTGGGATACTTTGTCTTGTTGATAAATGCAAAGTAGTTTAAAGCTAAAACTACCATAGTTGCAAAAAGGAAATTTTGTGTAACAGGAAAAACCCCAGTTTCATTTGTGTGGCCAACTCGCAGTGCAGGGACCAAACTTTGGAAGAAGATATCTCTGAGTCATTATTTAAGGTTGAGGCTGACAGGGGGGAAGTCATTTGATTTCTCCCTCTGCCTGACTTCCTCCCACGCAGCAGGTAGAAGGCTCAGTCTGGCATAATTAAATCCAGACCCGAAGAGTGATTTCTTCCCCCCCCAAAAATCTACTTAATTCAGCATCATTGAGACACATTTAAAGAGGAAGGCTGAGTAAGAGATTTGAACTGAGGATAGCGGTTTGCCCAGTGCTGTTTGTGTAAATCTCACAAACAGCATTCGGTTTAATTACAAACTTTAGAGTTGAACAGTGGCTGCTGTGAATAAAATTATACATTCGTGGGAAGTGATTAGACTTTTCACCTAACTTTCCCTCCTATTTTGCATGTAAGGAACTGAAACTACAAAAAAAAACCAAAAAAAAAAACCAAAAAAAAACAAAAAACGTTGCCACCATGTGGATAATGATGATATAGGAGTTAGGTTTATATCTGGATTTTATACTCTGCTTGAAAAAACAAAACCCCACCACAGTCGCTGCAACAGCTCTCGAATATAAATTGAGGGATCACTATATTTGGTGAGAGGTGACGGGTTTTAGTGAAACATTCGAGACAGCTGAACAATGCAGAGCCCTAACAAGCGCACTGACTGTGCTCTGTCTAAATGCGTCTTCATATGTTATGTAACAATATTTTAAGGCGATAGGTTGTTATAGCATGAGTACTTGATATATTGTATGCATGTGTTTATCCGGGTTCAAATGTCCCTCTGCATGCATCCTCATGCCGCTATTTAAAAAACACTATTTAATTTATCTTTCTAATTGTCCTTCGCCGCTTGATCAGTTGCGTTCATAATTATAGACTGCACGTTCATAATGTGACTCTGATATTTCCCCGTGACGTGAATGCAACAAAAGATTACTTAAGGCAAAATTACGCATTGGCAAAAAGATAAATATTCCCAAACAACTTCCGTCTTCGTTTGCTCTACCGTGTAAGTGCAACATATTTTGGGGTTTTTTTCTGTGTCCTATAACTTCTAGATTCTCCTGTAATCTAAATTACATGTCTTTGTTGTGATATGAAACATAGTTTCAACATTCGATACATACATTTTGTATTAGTATCATATCATTTTTGTCACAGTTTACCCATCGTAGTCAAGTATAATACGCATGCGCAGAAAAGGGTGGCTCTGTTAACTATCTTGTCAGAAAGCCTCTTTGTCTGGATCAACAGCTGGGTGGAACTCTTCACAAAAAAAGTTGCTTCAATGACATTTTGTGTAGAGATGGCAGTTTGAGTGAGAGGCTGTCCAGCTGTTCTCTTAGGAGTGTATTTTCACCGCTGTGCCATGGATTTCAATGTTAAGCGGTTTGCCGCGGACGCCGGTACCTTCTTTACCCGCGCGGTACAAGTAAGTTTAACCGTTTTAAAGCGGTAATGGGACGCGTTAGCTCACTTGCTAATCGGCTAACGTTTCCGCGGCTGCTACCGTAAAGCTAATTAACCCGGTTATCATTTTGGAGAAGTTATATAGACCAAAATAGTAGCTGCTGTTACACTGTACAGTGTTAGCAAACAGTTTCCTATCCAAGAAACGCTACTATGATTGTTAATGATAAGTAATAACTCAGGCCTCAGAAACCATTTAAACACGACTATCATCGCGTCAACTGGCTGTCCTCGCGTCTCGCGCGGATCTTTAGCCAAATACGTTTAATGATATTGTGGATCGCTTTCTGAGCAGTAATATTAACAATCACAGCTGTTGTCTTCTTTGTCAGTTTACAGAAGAGAAGCTTGGCCAGGCTGAGAAGACAGAGTTGGATGCTCATCTGGAGAACCTGTTGGTCAGAGCTGAAAACACCAAACAATGGACAGAGAGGATCATGAAGCAGACAGAAGTCTTACTACAGCCCAACCCAAGTATGATGGCACTCTGTACAGACCTCAGCCGGACCGACAGTCCTAGTCCTGCCCACAAACTCATCCCACATACATTGCTCATCAGTATTTTTCTTGAGATGTCAGGACTAGATAGTAATAAACTCCAGATTTGTCTGCTAGAATAATCACGTGAGTCATTTATGAACAGACTCTCTTTTTATCAACCTGGTATTTGAAAATAAACTATTTCTGCATCATTACATACATTGGTTGTGGAGTTTAAGAGCTTATTTACATTATTTAGTTTCACAATCAGTTTATGCTGCACCGAAGAGCGATGTAGTGGATCCAAAAAAAAGGCCTAACATCCCTGAGATGGTGTTTGACATGTATGTTTAGGTAGGGTGTCTGTGAGCTCAGCTGTGTATCCTCCTCTGTTCACACCATGATGCTTTATTGCTGCAGGACAGGCACAACAAACACAGGCGGACCATCTGGTGGTCGCAGCCTTGTGCAACAGTCTCTGACATGTTCTACTTTTTCTGTCTTAATATAAAACAGACAACAGATAACCTGAATGTGGAAGTCACTGTTCTTTCTTGTGATGTTATGCGAAACAAATGAAGTTAGAAGAAGCAGAGCTATTTGTCACATTTGAACATAAAGACAATCCTGTTTGGGGCTGACTCGGACTGACAGTACTGAGGTCACTCGCCGGGTTTGGCTCCCTCACGGTGGTCTTATGACTTTGTAATTGAGTTTTCCTGTTGTAATCTTCAGATGCCCGACTAGAAGAATTTGTGTATGAGAAATTGGAGAAAAAGGCCCCCACGCGAATGAACAACCACGAGTTGCTGGGCCAGTCCATGATTGAGTCAGGAAATGAGTTTGGTCCTGGAACTGCATATGGTGAGTGCTACATGCTGACGACACCTCCTGACACTGCCAAACCTTGTCTGTGGTTCATGACAGTTGTTCTTATTGGACTTCATTTTGCTGATTTGTATCTGAAAATCTACAAGGTGGCAGACAAGATGGCTGGTGGGATTCTGCAGATCAGAGTAGGTGTTTGGCAAACATAAATCCTCCGCTGCAATGTTCTCCAGTTTAAACAACAAAGCAGAAGGTGGAAAGCTCCTTAACTTGCATTAAAGTCTTGTTTTAGGGTAAGCATGAATAAAGTGGTTGCTTTACATTCCAGTGGTCTGAGTCATAAAGACTTGTAAAACAGAGTAAAAGCTTTTGAATCAGCTCATGAGTTAACCATCAGCAACATCCTCTGCCATTGTCTCTCTTGGTCATCTCATTTCTCAGGTGTGGCATGAGGTTTTACTGACTTTGTAAGACAAGATAGTTTAATTTTGTTTTTAGAAACCCAATCTCAAAGTAAAAACCCACCATGCTGTTTTACACAAACAAACCCATCATTTTTTATTTTTATTTTTATTTTAGGAAAACATCAAACAGTGCAAATTATTACTTAAACATGACATCTTAGGTTTAGAGTTTTGAAAAACTGTTTTAATCAAAGCTGCAAACAGCATTGATCAGGCTCTCAATCCTTTCTTATCTCAGGCTATCTTTAAAACTCAACATTCAGTAATACAGTTTATTGTATTGAATTTGTTGCCTACCAACTAACACTGCTTTTCTCCTCCTTTTGAGATAAGTTATTTTGAGATAAGTTATTTTGTAAGAGTCAGTTTTCACCCCTGATGAATATCTGAAACTTACAAAAAGAGCAAAAACAATGACAAACTCTTTAAAGCTAGTTATAGCTGTTTTTGTAATTACAGTGTAATGGTCCGGGTTTGTCTGTAGTTACCAAGGAGTGTTTTCATATCAAACCAGAGCCTATTGTCAGGGTTGGTTATGATGAGCTCTGTCTGCTGACAGTTCTTTATTTGTGTCACAGCAACGTGGATAACCCCCAAACCTCCCAATTAAAACATTTACTCTATCACAGTTTCCAAACTTGTAGTATCTGGAAAAAGTTTCTGGAATTTGGTTTTTCAGTCTTTGTGTCTTCATGACTGAGGTATTCAGGCTTTTCCACACTGTACAGTCTTGTGTCCAGTGTTCGCCCTGCTGGACGTGAACTTGAGTTCCTGTGTTGACTATTACAGGAAATGCTCTGATAAAATGTGGCGAGACGCAGAAGCAGATTGGTGGGGCAGAGCGGGAGTTCATCCAGAGCTCTGCCATCAACTTCCTGACACCTTTCCGAAACTTTTTAGAGGGTGACTTCAAAACCATCCTGGTGAGTTGGACTGTGGGCTACAAGTCTCGAATCAGTTTGACCTTTTATGTACAACTAATTCACAACATTAGCATGTGCAGGGTCTAGACAAGCGTCACCATGGTGAAGCTCACCGTGACGCATAACAGGAAACCTGGACACTGTGCTTCATTGAGTTAAAATAGTCCAGAAGCACTTAATTCTTGTCACATGTGTAGAAATTCTTTCACAAATTTGTCAAAAATGTTAAATGAAGGCAGGGTTAGTTCAGAGAGCGTATGGAAGAAGATTTCTTCAGTCTAAACTATTATGTAGGTAAGAGAATCTGCAACTAATTATTAAAAAGGTTGTTTAGTCTCCTGGTTTTAGAGCAGGTTATGCTTTATGCTGCATACTGCTGTATCATTTGAACCCACCTTTGAACCTCTCTATATAATAAAAGGCCTAATGAGAGCAAGAGTGAGTCATACACTGAAAAATATTGTACTTAGAGACAAGTTATCAGTGCGTGAGGATGTGAACATGTTGTGGTTTGTGTTCAGAAAGAGCGGAAGCTGCTGCAGGTCAAACGGTTGGATCTGGACGCGGCCAAAACCAGGGTGAAGAAAGCCCGCATGCCCGATGCTAGAGCAGCGGTGAGTTCACGCAGATAAACACCCACACATTATTATCAGGGCTGAAACAGGATGTTTGCTTTTTGTGCTTTTTTAGTTATCTGAATTCTTATTAATGACCATCTTTAGTTAGTTCTACTCTTAGAAATTTCTGTTCAGTGCAAAAATGGCCCTCGGAGCGCATCCTATTGTGTTGTTGTGTGCAGTCACACAAGTGATGACTGACACTCGAGTTACACAAGACAAAGTTGTCTTTTTTTATTTTTTCTCTTGTGACCAGCAATGAATCACGAGCAATTATGGGAAGTTTATAGTTCCTTTTTTTTGAACAAGTAGTTTCTCTCCATGTTGGTCAACTCTTGTTAAAATTTTCCTCTTTTGAGCCAGTGTTCTTTTAACACATCGTTCAGCATTGAACTCCTTGGTTGGACTTTCAGAAGTGTGATTATCTGTCACATTTGTATCATAATTAGGTTATGTTCAGAGACATCAGCAGTTTCAGTCAGTAACTAGCGGCAGTTTTCAGCTTTAATGGTTAATGTCCGAGTTCCAGTAAAGAGTTTTTTTTTTTTTTTAGTTCAGTTTTTCTTGTGAATAGTTTGTCATGATGATGACCTGTAGTATTTAGAAACACGCCATTTTCATTCCAACTTTATTTAAATTGTAATCAACTGACTCTGTTTAGAGTAAGATATTTTTCTCAGCTGAAACTGTATTCAAGATTTCTTGTGTGACCTAAGACTATTAAAACTTGAGTCATCAATAGCGAAACGACTTTTGGCAAAGCCACGGTGGAGATGGTTAAAATGGGTTAGTTGTGTCTCTTAAGTATGTCCTGGTGCTACCTGGCAGTTTGATGTGCTGCCTGTGAGATGCTTGTATCTGCGGCTTTGAACTTGTCGGGTTTCTGTACAAGCTCTGAGCATCCACCTGGTTGACACTGCTGCTCAGAGCTGCAGCTGACAAATACCAGCACGTCCTTTCCCACTCAAGACACTGGCAGATTTGTTTGTGGGTATGGTAGGAAAGGATCTTGGCTTAATCTCTGCAAACAGTTTTTAGTAAACATTATAAAGAGGAAAATGACAACCATATTTAGTGACAGGAGTTCTGTAGCATAAATTCTTTTTCTCAATTTTTGATTCAAGAGTATGCTGTTTTTCTCTTAAGATAGTGTTTCACATTTCAGTGGTTTTGTTTTATGAAGGCAAAATGATAGATGTTTTATGCGCTACATCTGTCAAACAGTCCTGCTACCTTCTACAGAGTGTGGTTTTGTCGAAGCATGTCATCGTGTCGCTTTCACACAAACACGAAACAAAGATGTGTTGTGTTGTGGCTGTGCAGCAGCTGTAGCTCTAACTCCTGTGTCACTGTTTTTTAAAACGCAAAGCCGCAGATGTGAACAGAGGAAGTGACGGAGGTGAGTGGAATGTCGGAGCCATCTTTGATTTAAACACAAACACACATCAAACCCTCCTGGTAATCGTGTCAGCAGCTGCCGTCCATCTCCTCCTCAGTCTTTTTCACGGCACATACCGTTGTACCTCACGGAAAACACACAATCCTTGAGGTCAAAGCTCATATGAGGCAAATGGTGCAAGTGCTTTATGTAGGCTGTAGAGGGTGCAAACGGCGAGGCCATTGTCCAAATGTTTGTTTGGACATTTACTCAAGTCCCAACAAACTGCTATTCCAGTGTGTCTCGTACTGAATCTTCTGGCTCCGAATGTGGAAAAGGAAATCCCCTCATGACAGATATGTCACGTTTAATTGTCCAGTCTCCTTTTCCTATTATTTTTGTTTCTTTTAAACATCCCATCTATCACACTCAAACGTCACATCTTATTAAATCTAACATTCCGGATTTTGACCCATGAACGTCATATCATGTTGATGTATGAGGTTTACACTTGAAACTTCAGTCGTTTTATTTTTGTTTAAATCCAAAGCAGCATTTGGAGCAGCTGATTGTATGCTGTGATTTTCACTTAAACATTTTACACATTTTAAAGAATGGAAAGTATTAAGTGTGTGGGGGTTTTTTTCTAAACATTTTGGAGGAAATGCTATTTAAGTACTGAGATAACATTACTGATTGATCTTTCAACCCAAACATGGCCATTCATTTTTTAAAGCCCTATTGAAACAAAAAGAACACTTTTATTTATTTTTATAGTATTTGCACAGTTTAAAACAGCATTATATTGTGGTTAATAGATTGAAATGTTTCTTCAGGCAGAGCAGGAGCTGAGGATGACCCAGAGCGAGTTTGACCGACAGGCGGAGATCACCCGTCTGCTGCTGGAGGGTGTCAGCAGCACCCACGTATGTGCACCAGCAAAGTTCAACACATCACTTTAAAAGGATGTTGTGTTGCTGCTGTCGTTGTGATATTTAGATTTATTCATCCGTGGCTGTAATGCTTATTTCTTCTGTTTTTTTTTTATTTTCAGGCACATCACTTACGCTGCCTGAACGACTTTGTGGAGGCCCAAACTACCTACTACGCACAGTGTTACCAGTATATGGTGGATCTCCAGAAGCAACTTGGCAGGTAAAACATGACTGCTGGCTTTTATTTGTTAGTTTGGTCAAGAATCATCTAATTCAAGTATGAAAATACATGAGCTGTTTGCTGATTTCATAACACAAGATCCACTATGTTCTCTCTTTGGCACTTTCAAAACAAAGCTCACATTACATCAGTTCTCATTTCATAAGTTTTAACAAAAATATGATGATTATGAAAATTCATGTGAGGGTAGAAATAGGTTTATAACTTTCAGTTGAATGAGGAGAAATGAATGATGGTGACGGAATCAAATCAGGGCAGAGAGAAGTCAGTTTCCTTGAGTACATTTCATGGGAAAAGAATAAAATATCCGTGTATCTTGGATCACTAAACCTCCCACGTTGACTTTGGGGTGGAGAGCAGTTTCCTAGGTTATCATCTCCTCTCCTCCCACCAGTTTCCCTTCGTCATTCTCCAACAACAACCAGTCGTCGGTGTCTGGTGGGGCCAGCATCTCGGTACCCACCATCCCGGTGTCGGCCTCCCTGCCCAGCGTGTCAGCGGGCCGCAGCAGCTTGACGGCATCAGGCGGATTCAGCGAGCTGCGTAGCTCCAACGGCAGCCGCAAAGCTCGAGTCCTTTACGACTACGACGCTGCCAGCAGCAGCGAGCTGTCCCTGCTGGCTGACGAGGTGAGCATGCAGTCATCACAGCAGGCCTACCACTATCTCTGGTTTCCAGTTTTTTAAGAGCTTTTTCTTTTGACAAAGGAATCAGCTCAGCCAGGATGGGTAATCGTAGAAATGTAATATTTTCTCTGTGGTCACTTCTAAAACATGAGTCACAGCTGCAGATGTTTGGTTGTTAAATGAAACATAAGCTTCTTTTTTTCCTAGAAAACCCAAAACTATATATATATCAACTTGTTCTTGATTAACAAGACACCAACATTACCTCATCCGTAGCGCTTTTATCACTCTGAATCTCCAATTTACCTGTGGAGTCACTTTGATAACTTAAGCCACAACTAGAAAACGCAGTATATCCTCCTGAGACCCGAAGAAAAAAAGTGTTCAATATCGCTTTTTTTTTTGTGATTTCCTGGCTGTTTAGAGATAAAACAACAACTCACGATTTAGAATTTTATAAAAAATAATTTTACTTCAGATCTTACAATAGTTGACAACAGAACTATTCCTCTGTAATAAACGGTGAGACTATGAAATCAAAATAGACTGACACCAAATTATAATTCCTGACATGTTCCTAAACAAGAAAATATGTGATTGCCATAGGTAAACAAACAATATCACTACAGTATTTGACTTACTTTTTCACTTTTTCTAGCATGTGCATTTTGCTGCAGTTTCACATTTTGTATCATGATGAAAACAAAGTTCCTCTCATCCCACCCAAACACATGAGATATCATTTGAAAGGCCAGGATGTCCTCTATAAAGCACATCAGGGCTTGGTAAGGTAGCTCAAATGAGTCAGACTAAATAAACCAAAACCAACGTCCACTACAGAGGACAAAATATATAGGCTCTCAGGAGGATATAAAGCTGATGAATGCTACAGTGGCTGGTGGTGTCTTTCCTTTTAAGAGTGCCATTGTCCCTCCTTCCTGTCTTTCCAGGTGATCACAGTCAGCAGTGTTCCAGGCATGGATTCAGATTGGCTAATGGGGGAGCGGGGCAGTCAGAAGGGGAAAGTCCCTATCACCTACCTGGAGCTGCTCAACTGAGACACCTGAGCCCCCACCGCCTCCTCCAGCCCGAGTGCCCGCTGTGATCTCATATTTATACTGTGCTGCAGGACTAGCCTCGCTTTCTCTTCAGTTCACTTCTCGAGCAGGTTTGTAAGGATCCCTCCTGCAGCCGGGCTGGAATGACTAGATTCACACGATGGGAGGAAATGGACCCGTTTCTCCATTTGTTTGCAGTACATTTCTAAAACATTCATTGTGTTTGACGCCATACAAACTGAAACATGTGCCAAAATGTCTTCTAGGTTTTAAAGAATTGGATTGTGTTTACAAGATTCCTCAGATGGTAACCTAAATAATTTTTTTTCCCATCTTCCCTGGATATTCAGTTTTGTTTTTTTGTTTTTTGTTTGTTTTTTGAAGCAGAGATATGGCACATTTTGTTAAAATGAAAGAAAAAGTACTTCAACTGGAAGTGGATATTCATGCTGATTATTTTTAAGTTTTATTTTATAAGTGATAATCTCATGGAGCAGTAGCTGTTATGGTTATCCTGAATATGAATCATATTTTAACAGTATAATTTGTTTTGTGTCAGCTTTATTCATACAAAACCTTACTGGACTGAAGCGCTTATGTCTCGTACCATGTTGCCTATCACTATTCATATCAGCAACAGGATTTCTGTAGCATTTTTACTTAACTTATACCTAAAATCCAACTTTTTACCAAATTGGCTAAATACTTAACCACAAAACAGCTGCTGTCTGTGATTAAATTAAAGATGTATTATTCAGAAAAGCACCCAGTATTTATTTCTGTTTTGAAATGCTTGCGTTTTACTGAAAAAAAAAAAAATCCCTGAAGTAAAGACATTTACATTTATGATATTACTAACTTGTCTGATTCCTCCTAATGTGCATTTCAAATTTGGTTATATTTTTCAGGAGATATTTTTCAAATTGTTTTGTTGCATTCTGGGAGATTTAAGTATATACATACATCTGCTTTTTGTTTTGTGTGTAAACTGATACAGCTGTAAAATAAATGCACAATACGAAGCATTAAATTAAGATTTTGTGATTTCTTGGACATGAAATGAACCTTTGACGTTGAAAACTCATTCGAAGCCACTAGAGGGCAGGGGAGGCAACATGATCGGATATATCTGTTAAGAGTCACAGCTGAAAGAGTCAAATCTGGATATTTTTACTTTTTTTTTCCCCCTCAAACTTTATATAAAATCAATAGAAATACATAAAGAGTATAATCATTTCAAACATGCAACTGAAAAGAGAAACTGCACATTTTCCTGAAGCCAATCTTAAGTTATCTGTGATATTCCCATAAAAAGATTTCTGATAATGAACTTCAAAAATAATTTTATAAAGTTGAACATTGCTTTATTTGAAGACAGTCACTGAGAACAAACAAGACTTGGGGCACAAGTCTAATCAATAACACAAGCACTGACGTGACGCCAAACGTCTGGTCCCTCACAGCTTTTTTAGGAATTTTGTTTTCTTAAAACATTGATACTGAACAGATTTGAACTGTTTCAAATGGATTCCTATTCTAATCATGTTTTACCTTCAAAAATGTGTTTGTTAAGAATTCAGACGTGTCGAGCAGCTTCCCTCCCGTCCGGTATTGTTTTGGACCCCCATGATCATTCCCACTGACTCCCACAGCTACTTAAGAAACTTACTGTTGGAGGCCTGGGAGCTTTGAACCAACAACCAAGGAAAAAAAACAAACAAAACCAAACATTCAGACACTAAATATGATAACTAGTGTTTTAATTTGAAGAAGAGCTCATCTGTATGTCACTACTGGAGGTTATCTACTTGTTACAATGGCCCCACTCGGTTATCTCTACAATTTATATTAAGCTCATCCTGACTGAACAGTTAGTCCTGAAAAGGGCCTCATCCTTTGCTTGTCATAAAAGCAGGAAGGGATAAGAGGAAGTGAGTTTTGCAAACTGCTTGTTGACTAAGAAGGAGCCTGAGCATCTCATTACATGGGACAATGTTTTCATTTTCCTGCACAAAACTATTACTGAAACTTCCGAGCCACCAACCGATTCCTTTGACCCACAAGAGACTTTAATACCAGTTAGGATTTATTAATGAAATGCGGGGGGGGGGGGTCTATAAATATGTAAAATAGGAACAGAAATTCTTAATTTGTGCATGCGTGTGTGTTTTTTTTTCTTTTGAGTCAAATGAAAACCAAATCAAAGCCCCAACCACAGAGATGACTGAGAGTTACACTTAATAATTGACACTGCATTGGCTTTTACGAAAATAAATAATCATAAATAAGAAACAAAGGTAACACTGAGGTGCTGATCACTGGAAACATTTTAAAAAATGATGGAAAGAGTCAGTAAAACATCTAAAATACTGAATATCCATCAGCACATCCCAAAACACATAAAAACATTACAGAATATGAATATATCCATTCTAAGTTTGTAGTGTGTAGTATTATAAAGCAAATAAAATAATATACAAAGACATCTCTTACTAATCGCAACTGATAACACAATTTATCAACTGTGCAGCATTGTTTTCTTTTCCTTAATTTTTTTTTGTTTTTATTTACTTTTTTGCCTGTCCAAATGTAACTCATCTCGGTTAAGTTTTTTAAAAAAGGCAGCTTTAACATGTTCACACACATCAGATCAGATTAGTTTGTCTGAGAAACAGCACTTCCTCTTTCATCCGTCCTTATTTTCTGTCAGATGTTGACAACTGCTGAAACACTTGTTGACATCTGCGCCTTCAGCTGCGTTTCTTCTGCACTCTTGAGCAAGGCTTTCAAGTCGGTGGAGCAGAGGATGCTGATACGAAAAAAAGCCAACATTACTTGTGCGTAATCGACTTCACATTAAGCGTTTACACTTTTTTTTTTTAGTTGCCGGATGATAGTGAATCTGCCTAAAGGCAAAATGTTAAGGTGAAAAACTTCTTTTTTTTTTTCAGGAAGTCATGGTAAATGCTGATAAAGACAAAGTAAGGTCATAACTTGCTGCTTATCTGACGTGTACCGAAGAGGCCGTTAGTGAAAAAATTAGCAGTTTGTCCAAGGAGGGTTTGAATCTTTTTATGTTTTTTTTTTACAATTTTTAGGTATTGAAAAATTTTAATCGGCCACCGCCTTTCGAACCACTAAAATGAATTTTTAGGTCCTCTAGTCATTGATCCCGCGGTTTAACTCTGCAGCCACCGGCAGCTCACAGCAGCACAGCATTTTAAAGGTACCATGTGTAGGAATTAGACTTTTGAAAAACTTAAAAATCAACCAAAATGAATGACTTCATGGAACGCCTCAACCTGGATTAGTGAATTAGTACATCTGTACTCAGTGTAGGTTAGAAGTCCCAAAGTCAATATGTGAGCGAATGAAAGAGCTGTGGGGCTTCCAGGTCCAGACCGATAAACTGGTGATGGCTAACCAACCGGTTCACTGGACCTGTCAACAAAGTCCTGAAGAAACCAGTAGTGTGTGATGTAACAATCTCAAGCGACAGCATCATCAAGAAGAAGGAGCACGAGAAGCTGGAAAAATACCAAGAGTTGGAGGAAGAGATGGGAAATATGAAGTCAACAGTGGTGCCGGAGAAAGTTGGAGCACTCAGAGGTTTGACCTCCAAGCTGGGGGAGTGTCAACAACAACGGGGAGATCTTTGCAACCACTGCTCCAGAAACAGCAAAAGTACTGCGTAGATCCCTCAAGATTTCAGACCTCCAGAGGATGACCCGCTTGAAAATTTCACTGGGTGAAGGGTCTCAGAGTAGATCATTTGAAACTGGAAATGTGTGAACCACTGATGGATTAAACATTTGATTTTGAGCCTATTTGATCTGACAAAATATAAGAAATGAACGGCTTGTGTTCCAGCTTGCAGTTCACATTAAAAGTAAATCACTAGAACATGTTAGCTAGCCTCTGAACACTCAAAGAGAAGGCAGCTGGAGTGGGCTGACCCACTCAACCATCCGGTGGGTTGTGAGTGTGCTTCGTGGCCATCCTGTGCATCCAATGAGGTCCACTGACAATGGTTGCTTTTGTTGGAGGACCCATGACCTGGGACCTGGGCTTCCTGACACTGGGCAGTAGGTTTGACTCCAGGATGTCTTGTTAGTCTGGAGACTTCATTGTTCCCTGCTCAGACTTAAGCCCCCTGGAACCAGATACAGCAAATCAGCCTCCATGTATCACTGCATCTATGGTGTTCTTCTCATTTTTCTGTCTCACTGTGTGTGAGAGGGTGAATGAGAGACACACCAGAAAGGGCTTTGAAGAACTTTGACAACGTTAAAAATGACTTACCATAAAGTCTTTGGATGTTTTCCTCAGTTGGCCTTTTGCACAATCATTTTGATCAACCTGGGGTTGCACTTCCTCCTGCAGCCACATCCTGGGAGGATGGCTGCAGTCACGTGCGTCCTATAATTCATAATAACATTCACACCTGTATTTACAGGTCATGAAGCTGCTCAGAGATGGTTTCATCGCCTTTACCTTTAATCTGCCAAGCTATGATTCTTTATATTTAATAAGAAAACAGAGGAAATGGTGTTGAACCCTAAATGTCTGGGTTCAGCAGCTTGATCGTAGTGGTCATCCATCCATTTCTCGTGAAAGAACTAGAGGCTGAAGCCCATGTGGTGGATGTTTGCTCCAGAGTGAAGCTGAAGCTGCTCGTTTCATGTGAGCCAAGAGGTTCAGCTTTTTTTCTATAAAGTAGTAATAAAAAAAAAACAAAAAAAAAAAACTCCTGCGCTCTGGCATTCCAGCAAGTTTTGTCAATCATGGGACTCAGCCAAGATCCCAATCTTTAGGCTATGTTCCATTAAATCATAATTAGTTAAAAAAAAAAATCAAGCCAGACCCAAGGCCTGTGCTTCATTCTAATGATGAGCTCCTCCCTGCAGCCCTGCAGTACTGGCTCCCTCTGATCAGGCATTTCAAACCATCCTCTGCTCCTTGCTAAAGACATAAACAGTACAATAGTTCAACTGAAATGTAGGCATGGTTTGCTGCTTTTCCTTTGTTCACTGGTCTGTTGCGCTACCATGGCTTATTGATGTATGTGGTGTCGTAGTGTTTCTTATTAATGCCATTTCAAAGACACTGGGACGTTAAAGCTTATCTTATTTTCCTGGAATTCTACTCTCGCCCACACAATGACACCAAACTGCAACGTGGGAAGTTACCTCCTTTTAAATGAGCTGAAAGGGTGAGAAAATATTAAAAACACCAATTTTTTTGAAACGTGAAAATATGCAACAACTTACAATCATTTCTAGGGGTAGCATCAAATCTATTCAAGCTATTTTAGAATATCTGTAGGGCACGCATTTATTGTTTATCAGATAAGAAAAACTTGAGGGTATACATGGCATCGCTGCTTTGAACTGAACCAGGTTTGAGGAGGAATGAATCGTTGTTTATTTAAACTGAAAGGGTCCCTTGTGCATGATGTCTGGTCATGTTGGTTCATAGCACATATGACTGACGGCAGTTCAGGAGTAAAATGTCCAAATATACTTTATGTACAATTCAGTTCACAGCTATGGTCCAAATAAATCTCATTTGATCAGCCCACAACATCTCACTTCTCTATACTCATTTGCATTCATCTCTGAGAAACTGACGTTGGCACTTATGTGGAAAAGAAGTACAGAAATAATTCACACACTCACACTCGCTTTTCTCGTGTTTATTTAGTAACACAACTTAAGCGTGGGCCTCATTACCCCAACATTGCTGTCTGACAAAAACAAAAAAACAAAAAAAAAAAACAGCATTTAGTATGTGTGGTGTTAACTTACCAGTGAAATTGGTTTGGCTGCTGCTTTTGTTAATGCTTTTTAACCCAGTTCTCTAAAGTTGTCTTTTAGCATCTTATAGCTGAGTAATCAAAAGAAATTCCTCTTGGTCAACAATTAGGCGAGGAGCAGAAGGCCTTCCTCAAATTATACACATATTTTTAACTACAACTTCCCTAATTATTGATCATGGGCTTTTTTGCCAGGGCAGAATCAGCACTTCATAAATGCAGGTCAGAAACCTTTAGTTTTCCTTCATTTTCAGCTAATTTCCTAAAAGAAACGGAAAACCCCTCTGTGTACATTGAAGCTTTGTAGCAGGTTTCCTTAATACACCAGCTGGAATTAATCCATTTCTAAAGTTGGAGTCCCTCTGTATTTATTCTTACTGCCAAGTTAATGTTTTAACCAAAAAAAAAACAAAAAAAAAACAAAAAACAAACACCCTCAAGTGAGTTTTCTCCCATTATCTTCTGTGCTAAACTTGTATTTCATTGTTGACTTTTTTTCCAAGCCAGTTCATATGCTTACAATTGATTTTCTCTGCTCAAAGTATAAGATAAAAATAAAAAGCCTAATGGATTCATTTTAACCAGTTGGCAACTTAGATCATAAAAGTGACGGTATCTAAAACAAAGAAATTAAATGAATAATTGAGTTTTGAGGCTTTGACAGAGCTCCACACTGGTTTCTCTTTTTATGCTTCAACCACCATGACCCAGAGCATCACCACAGTGGTATTTTGGTTACTTTCTGGTTAGAACCCGGCATTCAATAGGGCTGCATACCGATCCACCAGCCTCCAACTGCAACTACACACATAACACACACACACACGTGTACAGAACTGCACTTTCAGTTCTCTCTGTGCTGTGCAACACTGATCAACTTTTTGACAACTATATATATTTAACAACGATTATATCTCACATCAAACACACCAGCACCGGCTCTGCTGCAGGATAGATTCGCCAGAATCAACATGAGGGTCCACGGCGGCTCTTCGTGAGTACTGGGATCTCATGCCGATGATGCATCTTTGTGTCACTGATGGGAAGGAAACCGCAAACCCCTCCTCTTTGAGATACAGAACTGGGCAGTTGCTGCACATCTTAGCAAAACAGGAAATTTCATGTTTCCTCTGCTGCTTATAGCAACAGCTTGCATCACACTACTTCTGCATAACTCTACACACACACACACACACACATATATGCTCACACACTCACAGACCAGGTCCCACACGAACAGTTACTGTTTTACATCGCGGTCCCAGGATCATTTGGTTTGAACCACAGTTCACTGAACAATAATGCACCTATGTTCAAACACTTATTACTCCAAATACTTTTACATTCAGTTTTTATTTTTTAACGTGACATCTGTCAGTAATATACTGTACAAAGTATATGCTTAAGCTCATAAAGTATCAGTAAGACGTGGGCTTCAAATATTTCTTTTTGATTGATTTTTGTATTATTCTGGGCTTGAAAGTGAGGAAAGCAATAAACGAAATTCCCAGGAAAGAAATACAGACAGGCACAAAAAGCAGAAAGTACCACAGAATAGACTCCCCTGCTTCCTGACATGGAAGTTGATAATTCTCCACATTGTGTGGCTTTTGGAAGCGATCTTCACATTTGATTTCACAATGTTCGACCAGAGTGATCTTCTCTTCGCTCCTGAACGTCTGATACCATTCTGTTTGGCAGCAGTTGAAGGGGTTTCCTGTGAGGAAAATGATTTTAGGTTTTGAAGCTAGCGCTTCAGCCTGAGCGGGAGGGATGGTGGAAAGGTTGTTGTCTCTCAAGTCTAGTGATATCAGGTTGATATGATGAAGCGAAGAAGGAATTTGGGAAAGAGAGTTCTTCGAAAGGTTTAAAGACTTCAGACTTTGGAAATGGGAAAAGTCTATATCTTGTATTTGAGTGTTTCCTAAACCTAGATGCTGCAATGTCCCGCTCAAGCTTTGTAACGAATCTTGGACAATGAGTCCAGGGTTGTCAGAGAGCTCTAAGTGCGTTAGCACCAACCCCGCGAACGTAGTCGTAGAAATCCTCTGAAGCTTGCAGCCCTTCAGGTAGAGCTGTCTCAAGGAAATAATGTTTCTCCAGTCTACGCAGGTGGTCTCAGACTGTGTAGTGATTTCAGCTTCATTGGAATGACAAAAGGCAACGTTGTTGTAGCTGAGATCCACTGACCAGATGCTCGGCAACGAGGAAAATAGTCCAAACGGTAGTTGCTTCAGGTCATTCCAGCTCAGGTTAAAGTAAGTCAGGTTTCCAAGAGAGGTGAGCGTGCCATCATCTGCAAAAATCTGATTCAGTCTGTTGTTGCTGACGTCCAGCTCATGCAAGCTGCCAGAGAAGCCTTCTGACGTTAGATTCAAGGTCTCGAGACAGTTCGTGCCTATCTGAAGTCTCGACAGAGCAGGCATTTTCTGGATGAATCCCTGAGGGAAATACTCCACCTGGTTTACTCTTAGATCTAAGATCTCTAGATTGGAAAGATCCCCGTGAAGATCTTCATCCCACAGCTGAGCCGTCACGTTGCCCATGTACTTCCTCAGGTTGTAGAACTCGACAGTTTTAGTCGAGTTTGGGGACGTGACATTGTCCGACAGGTGCTTGTAGAACTTCACAACATTGTGGGACAGGTAGAGGTTTCGTAAATTACTGTAGCTAGGCAGGAAAGGGAAAAAGACCAGTTTGTTTTTGGACAGGTCGAGGGTCTCTAGCTGGAAAGTGTCGTTGAGGTCTTGCCTCGAGATGAACCACTCGATGAAGTTGTGGCTGGCGTTGAGGACCACCAGCTGGGTCATGTGGAAGTCAGTCAGGCAAGGCAGGTAGTTGAAGGCCAAGTTGAGCCGCTGGAGTTTTGGATTGCTGTCAAAGGCACCGTCAATTTCGAACATTATGTTTCCTTGTAGATCGAGGTCTTTGAGCTGGTGCAGGTCCCTGAACGAGGTCTCGTCCAACCTCTGGAGGAGGTTTCCTGAAAGATTTAAGTACTCGAGGGACGTCAGATTTTGAAGCAGAATGGAAGCCATCATTTCATTGAGCTTATTCTGCGACAGATCTAAAATTCTGAGACCAGTTAGCTTCCTTAATGCAAGGCTGGTTTCTTGGTAACCAATGTAAAGGCTGTTATTTGAGAGATTTAAGCTCTCTATCAATTTTGAGTCTTGAAAAGTGTTGGATTCTATGTTTACCAAAGTATTACAAGCTAAGCTCAGAGTGTTTAGTGAGGGGTAATGTAGAAGGGAGCTGTTCCGTAGTGTTGTAATGTTGTTGCAGTTGAGCTGCAGCTCCTCGATGTTGTCAGGTAACTCTGCTGGCACAGATGAAAGACTGCGATGATTGCAGACAGCTGTTCTTTGTACCTGCGGAGAAAGTGACAACATACATGTTGAACTTTGTGTACCGTAAGACAATTAGTGGCAGAATAATGATTTAAACATTCTTCAAACATGGGATCTCTAGTGTGCCTGCAGAGTCACACAGAAATAGTCTACATTGATCAGCTTTTGTTTGGAAAGATTTGCTTCAAATTATTGTATTGATGTACATCAAACAACACCATGGACAGAATTCTAGGTGCAGTCAAGGTATGGAGGGGTTCTGGTGTAGTGGCCAAAAGAGTCATGATCTCCAGTTTTCCTTGGAGCGGTTTGCAGCCAAGGGTGAAATGGCGGGGATGAGAATCAGCACAGAGCGGGAGATTGACAGACGGATCAGTGCAGAGTCTGCCGTAATGCAGGATCGGTTGTGGTGAAAAGAGTTGAGTCACAAGGCAAGGCTTTCTGTTTACCGGTCAATCTACGTTCCTACCCTCACCTACGGTCACGGGCTGGGTAGTGACCGATAGAAATAAGATCACGGACATGAGCGGCTGAAATTAGTTTCTGCCGTAGGGTGGCCGAGCTCTTCTCCAGATATAGGATGGGAGGCTCAGTCATCATGGAAGGACGCGGAGTATAGTCGCTGCTCCTCCACATTGAGAGGAACCAGTTGAGGTGGTTACCCTCTCCCTTGGGAGGGGTTTCAGATACATCCAACCAGGAGAAGGCCCTGTGAAAGATTCAGGACATGCTGGACAGATTATATCTCCTGGCTGACCTGGGAACACCCCAGTATTCCCCCAGAAGAGCTGGAGGAGGTAGCCAGAGTCAGGTAAGTCTGGGCCTCTCTGATTAGGCTGGTGCCCCCGCAACTCCAACCTTGGATATATGGATCTAATAAATGAATGAATGAATACACAGCCCTAGAATCTTTGTTTTTAGTCACATCAGCAGCCTTGCAGCAGCACAGTGATGACGCACCAGTCTGTAATATGCCAAAAACTGATTTTATTTTAAAATTTGCTGCAAGTAGTCAGATCTCACATAAACTAAAATGATTTTGGTAAACTTGAACCTGCAGAATACTTAAGTTGTTTACCAAAAGCTTGGAAACGCAAAGTAGTCTGAATAGGCTTGTTAAATTACTTTGTTTGGGGTGATTTTTAAATCCCTTGTTAGTACTGACTTTATGGAACTTTTTTGCCTGCCCACATTAGTATTTAGGTCAAAATACTGTGCTCCCACAGAGTCACTGAGAGAATCTGTGGGTTCTTCAGCCGTCTCTAGATCTTTTTTTTTTTCTTTTTCACACCTCAAGGTGGGACCCCTGGACCTTCATTGCCCATCTGTGTGCAGATTGTAAGTTCAAAGCATGTGTTTTGAAGTTCATGTGATGCTATTATGCCCTCAAGGCCGCAGATTAGGTGTTCACATCTGGCGCATGTGATAGAGCAAGCTGGTTATAACTCAACTTTACCATAGTGGGACAGCAGATTCCACAACACCAGCTCTGTCATGATGTGGAATTTATGTTTTTTAATCGCTTTTCATGTTTGCACCAAATGAATAACCAAAGAGGAACAGCCATAGATTGACAAGTACTTCTTTTTTTTGTGTGCCAATATGGTGCAACCACCGTGTGAAAATGGCTTCATAGGTTCATTGACATCATCATATGCAACTTCCCAGAATTTCCTCAATTCCTTGTAATATGAACAGTTTTTTCTTAGCATTTGACAAAGGGTTCACACGCACCTTTTTTAGTACTGTTATTTTCTAATTAATAACATTTGGAAATTTTAATAAACTTATTTATCTATCTTTTTCATTTCTACCAGTCTATTCAAAGATCGTGTTATGGTAAAAGTCAAAAATAAATATGATATATTTCTGTAAATCATTATAATTTGTCAAAAAAAAAATATAGAGAGAGAGAGAAGGAACAACCTCACATTGGGAAAAAGTTGGGACTGTAAAGAAAATAAAGAGAGTTTGCATGTTCTCTCCATGCTTGCGTGAGTTCTCTCCGGGTACTCCGGCTTCCTCCCACAGTCCAAAATATGTATGTTAGCTTGATTAACAACTCTAAATTGTGGATAGGTGCGTTGTCTTTGTAGTGTTTTAAATTTTTTAGAAATAAAAGAAAGTAAAACCATCCAGTTACTTTTGCTTTTTTTGTTTGCAGATGGTATGAACCCTTTCAGGTTTATATTTCAGGTTTTGTTTAACTTCAGGTCATCCTTCTTTTCTTCTTTTTTTCTTTTACAGGTTGCCACAAAAGATCATTGTGCTCCACATATTTATTTGTTTCTCTTCCTGACACAACCCTGCCAATATATTGAGGGTTGGGACCACCACTCATTTGTGACTTGTCCTGCTCAAGTTGACGTTTATACACACGTGATGGGGCTGGGGGATCGACCCACCGACCTTCCACTTGGAGAACAACTAACTTTACCCACTAAGCCAAAACTCACTTTTTCTTTTATTGTATATTTTTTCATTTTTAAGAAAGTTGGAGTAGCATCGCCTTTTAATGTTGCTATTTCTCATGAGACATTCTAACATTTTTGTAATTTTGTCTCATTCTTCCTGTTAACACGTCTTAATATGCCCAAGGATATACCGGGTTGCTGCAGTCACACGTTCTCTGGACCAGATAGCAGTTAGGACCACAAACAGGCCAGGCCAGAACCCATGGCCTCATCCTCCGCAGCCATACCTTTGTAACATGTAAAATGTTGTTTGGTGTGATCTTGTTAAAAAAAAAAATGCAGAGATCTCTCTGAAAAAGATGTCACCTTGAAGACAGCAGATGTGGCTCTTTTCTGCATTAACGTTGATGTCACAGAGGAGGGAAAGAACCTCCTCAAAGCATTTAAAAACCTTATCTAGACATTTTGCTGATAATATTCTTTTCATCTTTGATCCAGACCAGAGGGGGTGTCCATTTCTTGATGAAACAAAAGGCTTGTTTTTCCAGTTAATTTTTCAAAGTGAAATAACTTCGTATTCTCTCAGTAATCTATTTGATTCTATACGCTAATTATGAGGACTGCAGCGGTTAGAGATTGTGGGTTTATAGTTAAAATTTCTATCTTATGTTCAAGCTTTTAAATTCACTACAATGAATTTCGGTTATCATAGTTTTTCTTTTTTGTATTTGCTTTTATTTTACCAGATAAAAATAAGATGAAGTGACAAATCCTGTAATATTTTTGCGTTCATACCACCAACAAATAAAAGTCCTCACTCTTTCATAAGCTGGCATCTCCAGAACCATTCCACCTCTTTCAGATTTGGGTTTGTGTTTGTCACCTTTTTGGAGCTGGTTGTCACTTTCATCGCCAGCTCGGTGCACGTAACAACCATCAGTGACAACCACCACTCTGACTTTTTCCTGTCTAAGCTCGCTGTGAATGTTTAGACCTACTGGAAAGTGAGATTTTTTTTAAATTTCCACAAAAATGATTTCAAATTTACATTGGACTGCTTGTTCTT
The DNA here is from genome assembly GCA_028564865.1 of Zenarchopterus dispar. NCBI lineage: Eukaryota > Metazoa > Chordata > Actinopteri > Beloniformes > Zenarchopteridae > Zenarchopterus > Zenarchopterus dispar. The sequence goes on from JAOWBL010000013.1 coordinate 3,497,929, forward strand.
ATTTCATTTTTTCAGAGTTGAGTACAAGTCTTTTTGTTAAGTGTTTTATCATTTTTACCATTGACTATTTTATTGTCACGTCATTTGTTTGTGTAATGTTTTGTTTCCTTACCAATTTACTGTTTCCTTACCAATTTACATCATTTTTTTCTACTTTTACCATCTGTTTTATTCCAATACATGTATCATGTACACACCTTGTTTTTGTCTGAACACTATTTGATCTTATCTACCCATCTTGAATTAAAAACCTAACTGCTGTGGCCTTTTAGTCGAGACACGGTGTGAAGCTCTATCTGTAGCTGAATCTGCTCTGAGTGTGATGAACTTTGATGGTGAAGATCGAGATGAAGACAAGAAAACGTCTTACCAGCTGACATGGGCTCTCCTGTGGATGACTTGAAATGGTGGTCAGGATCCTCCACACGAGAAACGAGCAGAGCAGGACTGGAGTGGAGCCGTGGACCTGCATTTTATCATGTCACTCTTCAGAAGAAGACAGAAGGACAGACGGATGAGTCTATGTACTGGGGTGGACTGATTTATACACACTCCTGACTAATTATATACCAGATTTGACGGAATGATCATTGATACATCTGATCATAAAATCACTTTCTCAGATGAGAAGAACGAGACAGATGTGGAGCTTTAAAAGTGTTGACGCAAACTTGAAAGGTAATGAAGACTTATTTTCAGCTTTGATGTCCAAACTTAATAACATAAATGTTTTTTTAGTTGTTATTCTACAATGGGGAAGATTTAAAGTCCTTACATTGCTCTATCATATTTTACTTTCAGAATATACGGGTTTGGATTCTCTCATGAGAAAGTGCAGTTTTGCTGAAATTTTCAAACCACTGTGACGCCTACTAAATATATGTTTTTTGTTCCTTTTTGACTTGCACGCATGCATGTATCTAAAAGATTTGTAATGCAGACTGGTTCAAATAGGGATATCACGCCATATAATACGTACAATCATCATTTCATCAGTTTTCCACTGTTATGCTGTGCCTTAAAGTGGGTTATATATAGCTACAGTTTATTCTCAGCTGCCTACAGAGTTTACTATATAAAGTACAGTTACAACTCAAAGATTCCCACCAATTATATATAAGCTTGTCATAAAAAGTCTTTGCAGAAGACCAGGATCTCTTGTTGGACTGCAACTGAACATACTGAGTGACATATTTCACTGTACAAGTCGTGTAAAACGCTGCTATGACACATGGATCGCTTGTACATGTAACATATTTTGTCACTGCTTAGTAAACTTCGAAAAGTCATGACTATCCTATTTAAAGCTTGTTTTCATGAGAAATGTCACCACATGTTTAGCGCATTCTGAAAGGCACACCATTCAGGAGTCTCACACAAATAAACAAAAAGCCAGCAAAGATATTTCTTTTGAAACTGAGTCCTCTTCACTGCATCTTTTGGCTGAGCCCCCAGTGCACCCTGCAGATGTAGCTTGGTATTTACTTACACCGGTGGTTAGGTGTGGATTTCCAAAGCCACTGATGGTTGGTCCCTTGACCATATCGCTGGTTGACTCGCAGTTGCAGAGCGGCTTGTCATGAGTGTGAAGTTGAGCTGCGCTCCTCCGCTCTGACTGAAACGCCGATGCCCCTTTTGACTCTTCGCGGAAGCTACAGAAGCAACGGAAGCCAAGTCACATGGACAAGCTGCAGTCACACTGGGGCTCTCGAGGCTGGGGCCACAGGAAGGCGAGAGCGTGCTTGAAAGCTCTCACCCAGGACTGTGCATGCTCTTTCTTTTCTCTTTTCTTTTTTTTCTGTTTTATCTTCTCAGCATCACTGCAGTTGCGCTGATGTGACGACAACTAAAGGCTGGTAGAAACTGCTACCACAAAACCCCACAGAGAACACACCCTTCACACCCTCCGCTTGCTCTGATCAGTCAACCCTACCAGGGAGGAAACCACTCAAAACACACACACGCCCTTCCTGCCTGATTTTTCGGCCTGTCACAGAAACATATACCACATGGACGCCTACTCAGTCAAATGCATGAATAAATTTTGACCCAGTGGTCACAAATGGCTCTGGTCCACACACATCCACACAGGAAATTAAAGATATATTGAAACTGACAAACCCAACAAAGTTCTTTATTTATGTATTTACCTTTACAGCAAGTTCTTTCATTAGACATTCTTTACACTTTTATGTTTTGATCAGTGATTTCTTAAAAATGAAGAGAAGCTTTGCTTCGATTAAAATCTATCTGTTATTTTTAGTTTTCTCTGTTGCCACCAATAAGTGGAGGAATAGGGAATTAGGAATCAGGAAGTGATGGTGCTGCTTGGAGGGTTGATTTGTTCATAAACCCTTCCTGTTTTTGCACAGGACATTACCAGCTCTCACTTCTTATTCTCATGTAGCTGGCAGGCAATAATGTAAAGCCATGAGAAAGAGTATGTGCACGTACGTGACCATGTGCAGTAAAATTTGAGAAAGCAGGCTTACAAAAAAAAAAAGAGTCATGTTTGTGCACATGCATGGAACTTAAAACACCAGAGATTTCCAAAAAATGTGATGCAAGACATTGCCTGTTACAAAAACCTAATTAAAAAAAGAAAAAAGTTATTGATTAACATAATTCAAATACTTTCAAGTGATTGGAGAAAGCATTCATACATCACCATCACCATAGGCTTCTACCAATCAGCGCCCACTAGTGAAATTAAACTCCTAGAGGCCACTTTAAAAAGAAACAGATGTCCTCCTCCACCTCCACCCCCCACTCTCCAAAAAATAGCCCTTGTTGTCATTTCCTATTAATAAAGAAATATGCTGCAGTTCTTATGTGGAGTATGGTCAAGTGAAAAAAGAAAGTGTCATACATCCTCTTTCAATTTTACAGTGAGCACAGGATAAAATAAGAAAAAGGTGCCTATCAGGTCTTAAAATCAAGTGAGTACAACTTGTTTTTCGTATAATGTTATCTGTCTCACGTCTTTGTGGAGGTGTTTTATTCTATCCGTCTTTGCAAATTTACTTGACATCATTGGGGTTTGTGATGTTTATTTGAGTACATTTCTCGTAACAACCTACCACAGCATTTTACAGACTGAACTTTGAAAAAAAATCATTACAACACTTGCTTTCTTTTTCAGCCATGCTGTTGTAGATTTGCCGGTATCCTTGAATTTACCTTAATTAAAAGAGTAGGCTGTTTTAAACAAATGTTTGTTGTCAGACAGATGGACTCACGCACAGCTTTGGTATGCGGAGGAGTTCAGGGTTTATCCAGTGACGCAAAGGTTCCCAGATCATGAAGTTGCGAAACAAGTCCAAATCATTACTCCTCCACTGCTGTGCTTTTATTATATGTTCATTTTAAAAAAAGGCATAATCCATTATGTCATGTTGTCACCTTCCTAAAATAAGGGCTTAACTAACTAAACCAAATACTTGGTTCAGTTTTTATCTCAGTTTTTAAAAAACTAACTCAAGGCCATTGTTTTAAGAGAATGACAATGTGTTGCTTTTCAGCTGAGGAGGTAAAAATATGAATTTAAAACCTGGGAAGAACCAGGTGATCTTTTTTTTGTTTGTTTCCTGACACATCAAATGCTGGAACAGCAGGAGTGTGTGGTGTCTCTCTCAGAGTGTGTTACCATTAAAACCTCTATCCACTCACTTGTGTGGGTGCTGGCCCTGGGGTGCAGGTGTCTCTTGGGTGGGTCTTCTTTGCCGTCTTGTGACTGTGGCCAGCATTTGTGTGCCCGTGGGGCATCTGGGGCTGTCAAGGAAGATGGTGGTGGTGTTGGCAGTGATGATAATAGTTACTACCATTGTTGTTGTTGATAGTACTACTACGTACACTAGGCCACATCACACAAACACTACAGTAATCACCACACTCCGCACCCGTCACTGTCTTGTCTTTCCATCTGTCTTGTTCTTTCATGTCTGACATCAGTGATTGTGGTCGTCTCTGGCAGAATCAGGATTTTAAATGTCAATAAAATACGTTAGATAAGATGTTAAAGAAGGCTGGTGAAGGTCCACATACCTTATGAAAAATAACGTATGCTGTAGAATTAAAATCCACATTTCTTCCTGAAAAAAAGGTTTTACCAAATCATGGTGCTAACCATTAATGTATATGCAGACAGCTGTTAAAAAAAGAAAAAGAAGGTAGAAAATCTGACTTATGTTTGAAAAGTATGAAGTAACTATTAATGACCAAATGTGTCAACAAATAAACAGCTATCTGATAAATAAATAGATTTTTACAAAACTATCCTCCTGAGATGCAGAATTACACAATACCAGGCTTTTAGTAGTATAAAAGTATTTGCATAGTACCAAGACAACTGTCACCCTCTTGTGGATAAAAGATAGATTTAATGTTTGTGTCAACATCAATCCTGATAGACAGAAATTGGTTAAATATGTCTACAAATACACATATTTAAACACGAATTTCATTTGGTGGAACTTTATAATTTTATGATAATGTATATATTTAGCATATGTTAAACTTATCTGCATTACCAGGAAAAAAAAATTTCCATAAAAATAAATTTAAAAAAAAAACAAAAAACCCAACAATTTATTAGGACAGTTCACTCGAGAAAAATTATCCCAGTAAAGACTCAGATTTGTTCTTGTAACCTAAAATGTTTTCTAGTATTAATTATTCAAGTATCACCTAGTTAAAACTAAAAAAAAAAATTAAAAAAATGGCACTGACATTTGATCTGTACCAGATATGATAATAACAAATTATACAGGCACTTTAGTTGGTTTGCTTTTTCAATTTACTGATGAAGGAGCAAATCTCTATCTTTTAAGGACCAAGAAAATACTGACTGATACTTTGTTTGAGTGAAATCAACTCAATCTGTGGGAAAAATAAGTTCAGGAAGCAAAAATTAAAAAAAAAATTAAAATGGGTAGTTTTGCAAAGAATGTGGCAGTGTTCCCAAAACTACTAAAAGATATACGGAAACAAAAATGTAAACAGACAGGCACAAAAGAAGCAAACAAGAAATCAGTTGTCCTTTTCCACTGAAGCTCTCCAGTTCTGGTTCAGAACCAACATCTAACCTGAAACAAGTTTTTAAACAGCAAATAAGAGAGGGAGGGAAACTGGAGATGCACTGGACTCAAAACTCTGCTTCATGTGAGAACCACTGACATCTGGAGCTAAGAGCTGATTCATCAAGACCTCCGTGACCACTATGTTTCCACTCAGTGGTAAAGACATCAACCAAGAGGATTTAACAAAGAATGAACACCAAAATCAGTCATCAGTGGAGGAGACTGTTTCCTTGCCGTATAGCTGTTCTTCCTGTGTTATTTTGTAAAATTTGGTTGCCTTGTAAAGTCCGTTTAGCTTTGCTTCCTGTATGTGTCATGCGTCACTTTCCTTCACTGACTGCCACATGTGCATCCTGTTGTTAATTATTTACTTAAGTATTTACACCCCAAGGCTTCCATCTTCAGACCCAGACTTTCGTTTGTTTGGGTGGGTTTCTGTTGGTTCTGTTTCTAGAGGTCCTGCCCCAGGTTTTTTTTTTTCATTTTCCTCTTTATCTTCAGTCAGTAATAACCTAACTTAGAAATACTTCGCTACCACACCACAAAAAGACACCATCACTGGTGTCCTGTAAACACAAAAATAGTTGGTTTTCAGCAGTAAATACAACAATGATGTAATACCCAAAAGTCAGCCGCTCTTCTGTGATGGCAGCATTGATGCAGAACGTTTCCTAGAGATTGCAAAGCAGCAAGTTTGCATCTTTTCCAGGTTGGTCAATGCACTCAAGCTTATAACAAAACAAGTCACTGAAGGAAAAACTGAGCATTTAAAAAAACATAAACATTTAGCTCTTACTTCTGTATTGTATCAAACTATAATTAAACCACACTTTTTGTATGTTTTATTTGTACTCAGAGGACATCATTTCCAAGTTCCCAGTTGGAAGTTTCAACTGGAATGCCTCCTAAACTCGTGTACCCCGAGTTCACAATCTAACAGGGCTGATGTCATGTCAACAAAGGAAATACTCAGCTAATTTGACTTTTTTCTTATTTTATTGACAAAAAGTCAGACATAAATAGAAATGTTCATGGACGTGTTTGGTTGAGCATCAGTCTGAACTAATATTTCTAACAATCGCAGCACCTCTCCAACATTTGGAGAGGTTTGTGTTTGTGACTGTGATAAGTCAGTTTGTATCCGTAAAGGCCATCAGCAGTCACAGTTCAAGGTCTAATTTTTCACAGTGAATTAGTGAAGCCAAATCCTTGTAGGACCGGAGACATTAAGATCGCTGGTCTACATGGAGGACATTTTATCTGCGTAAACAGCTTCAGTTGTTGTTTAATAACTGCTGGTCTGGTGATACAAGATAACACTCAGACAAGCTGAGCTTCAGAAATATGATCTGCAGGTCTTTGAAAGTTGGATGCTGCATTTCTCCCCCGGTTCTTATTCCCAAAGAATTCCAGAGAATTCCCAAAGCAACTGGCATCATGGAGTTTTCAATCACAGTGACATGGATGTAGATTATTGGTTAAAAAACCAGGCAAAGTGATGACTGAAATCTTCAGTTTTTAAGGTGACTCTCTGAGGACGTGTGTTCTGACTACCTACTTCAGCAAGATAAAGGGGCAAATAGAGGTGGGACTTGTCCAAAAGGAGGATAGAGCTGGATTTGCAAGGCAGGGGGTGGGACTGAGACAGAAGCTCTTGGGACTTCTTGGGAACAAGTCATAGACAGAAAGATCACTTGGACTGACTTGTGGAAGGCTGAGCCCACATTAACTTCCTCATCCAATCAGTATATGACATCTTCTCCAGCCCTTCCAACCTCTTCTTTTCGGGCAAGACTGAAACACCAGCATGCACCTTGTTTCAAGGAAGAGGAACCCTGGAGCCCATCCTCAGCACCTGCTCCAAAGCACTTAGTGAAGGTTGCTACCATTGGCACCACGACCAGATGCTGAAGGTGGTTGCCGAGTCCATCTGTGCTGCCATCAACCAGAGCAAGCGCCTCAAACCATCAAACCATCAGATAACATTCATCCGAGCAGGAAAACGCCCATGAAATGGGGATACCAATGAACAGAAGAGATGATGTTGGACTGCCAGGGACGAGGATGGCGAGCATGGTGTATGCAGATCGAAGTGGGGTGCAGGGGCTTTGCAGGCAGATTTCTCTGGAAATGTCACAGCACGGGCAGCAGGGTGGCTTAGTGGTTAGCACTGTTGCCTCACAGCAAGAAGGTTCCTGGTTCGACTCTCAGCCAGAAGTCTTTCTGTGTGGAGTTTGCATGTTCTCCCCGTGCTTGCGTGGGTTTTCTCCGGGGACTCCGGTTTCCTCCCACAGTCCAAAAACATGTATGTGAGGTTGATTGGGAACTCTAACATTGCCCATAGGTGTGAGTGTGTGTGTGAATGGTTGTTTGTCTATGTATGTGGCCCTGCGATGGACTGGTGACCTGTCCAGGGTGTACCCCTGCCTCTCGCCTGTGATGGGCTGGGATTGGCTCCAGCAGACCCCGTGACCCAGAAATGGAACAACGGGTCAAGAAAATGGATGGATGGATGTCACAGCACCTTCTGCATCATTTGAGCTTGCAAAATGAAAGCCATCAGTAGGACTGCAGAAGCTTCAGAAAAGACCTCAAGATGGCTGTGGATCATGAGGGACAAGGAGTGAGTGAGTGCTACTTGGATACAGGCCGAGTATTGATCACACCCGGTCAGGTCTCCTGGGGCAGGGGGTCTGAAGTTGAAAGGCCTAAAACCCCTAATGGCCCCAGGTACTTCAGTGAAGACAAACATAGTGCTGGCTTTACTGGCCTTCTTAGTTTCAGATTTCAGTTCCACACTCTTAAGCCCAAAACACCACCAATAAGAATATCTGTATTTATTTATCACGAGTACAAATTATATTTGTACAAGACAGTACTCAGTCCTCTGGGTATGAAGGTTTAAGGGAGCTACTCTTCATAGGATCAAAATGATTTTACTTTAGATCCTTCTGCTTGCATTTACAACTAAGAACATTCATCTGGCTTAATTAAAAATGTTTGCAAGAAGCAAAGGAAAAAGAAAATGCAGGGGAATTAATTTTCTTAAATTTCCTTAAGGGGTGCTGTGAAAAGTTCTCTGTGATGTTGATTTTTAGAAACATAAAACTCTTTAACTGCTCCACCTCAGCTCCACTGACGGAGACAGCGGTTGGTCTCGTCTTTGTTGGCTCCAAAGCAACGAGGGTCCAGGCTTGCTGGTGCGTTGTTTGGGTATTCCTTCAGAACCAGGTTCCCAGAGCGCTTGAACAGAGTGAGGATGAGCACCGCCGGGCATTTTGCAGAATTATTTTGTTTCAGAGCTCATCTTAGACAGAAATATCTCCTTTGACAGTGAGATGTTGAATATTTTCTGTAGCAGCATCTGCTTGCTCCAGAGTGTAAAGGTGGGTTCTACACCCAAAATATATATGTATGTATGAATGAATGAATGAATGATGTGTTCACCATGTGTTCATCTTCATTGAAGCTTTTATTTGATTGACCTGGCAGGGACCAGGGGATTTTTTTAAATTAGATCCTAAAACCTTTGAATTGTTTTTTTTTTTTAAGGAACAGCAGCGTGCTCCTGACTGGGTTTCAAACTTACTGGTGCCCACTTGTACATATTTTTAATCATAAAGTAGAATTTGTACTTATATTGTAATGTTCATCATGTTTTCTGACAACAGATTTCGGCGTTTCTTCGACCAACTAAAGACTCGGATCGTTTTTTAATGCAGCAGCGCTGAAAGATTACAACCGTCAGAGTTTGGTCTTGATGTTTGCATGCACACTTTCTGTGGACTCTCGGGATCATTTAATTACATTTTCTATCATAGCTGATGAAACCCCACATATTCTTTATAATCTCACATGGAAATGATTTTCTTAAATTGTGGAATCACACACTAACTTTGTTGGACCCCTAACACTAAAGAAAGAAATAACAATGGTCACCGAAATAACCTGAAACTGACCAAAATAGGAATAATAATAATTTCCTGACAATTAAATAGTGAAAATCAGACTTTGCTTTTAAACTAAGGGTTACCAGACATGGTTTAAAAACAAGTTAGACCGTAGGGACATGTTAAACTAAAGCATGTCCTGTAATTAGCATCACGGTCGTCTTCAGTCTTGTGTTGGAGCACAACAAAACAATCTGTCACTGTTTGAGCCAAAGTGGACGACTATGGAGGACTCAAATCACAAGTCACAGAGCTCTGTCCTTTGGACTGAGGAGACAAAACTGGAGCATTCAAAGAGAGGACTCCAGTCCATCTAGGTGTTATAAAACGTATTCAGTTTTCTGTAACAAAAGAAAAACATAACATTTTAACAAAAATGTTTCTCAACTTTAAAATGTTTTCTTTGTATTTCTTCACATAAATAAAGGATTAAAATGATTTTAAATGATCTGACTCAGGTGCTGAATATTAACAGAAGTTTCTTTTTAACTTCCATTGGCCCTTATTTTAATTTTAAATTAACTCGGCGGCCTTGTGTTCATCACTTAAATTTCTTTTTTTAAGCCATATCATCACATTTCCCCCCCATCATGTTAAAATATCAGTTTCTATTTCATTTAAACATTTTTTTCCCCAGACAGCACTGTACAGCTCTTGCAGTCTGCCGTTCCTTTGTGGCTTTAAATCTAAAACTCCAATTATTGGAAATCTGTGCAAACAAATTGTAATAAAAGCCAAATGTGATCAGCATACATAAAAAAGACACCATTTTATTTTAATAGTGGCACCATGTGGACTATAATGGACTACAGGCATTATAACCTTAGAGTGTGTAGAGTACCAGGGATAAAACCACAAAATAAATAAAGCGTAATACTTCAAGAGCACATGAAAAAGGGCACACGTTACCATGAGAGGAGTCCAGCACTGCACCATTACTGGTTGAGTTCTTTAAAAGGGGAGATCTTTCAGTCCCCCATCCATGCACATGTGTGATGTTCAGCTGGGCTGCATGTCCTCCACGTTTAACCACATTCAAGTAAAACAACAGGTCACAATGATTTGGCATAAAATCATTATAATCCAGCCATTAATTTAAGTTCAACTGTGTGAATCCAAACAGAGTTGCTTCCAGTAACTCCTACGACAAACAACCGCGGTTTCATTAAAAATGTTAAAGTATTTGTCACAAATAAGAGTAGTTTTTGGCCTCGTTCCAGTGGGCATAAAATCTCAAGTGAGTGTACAGTATAGTGCTGTTAATCTGGTTATCATCAATTAAAACAACGTTACTCAGTCCTGCAGCTTCACTGTAAAAGTGGAAACTTCCACAGTCGTTACAGAAACAAATTCCAGGTGGATTTGACTGTCCCGTTAGCTCACGCTGAGCTGTAGTAGAAAACGCCAGCAGTTCTTGCTGCTTTCGTGAATAGAGTCATCGTGTTTGTACGCCGCCGTCAGCCCGTTGACAGAAAAACAAAAAAAAAGGTCCCGCACTTGCCCAGAGCTTATAAATTAGAATCGGTGGCACAGGTTGTTCTAGTTCTAACCATCCAGAGGCTTTCCCAGATAGACCATGGTGACTTCAGTGTTGCCGTAAACCGCAGACACAGCGGGGAACAGGCAGGCTTTGGGGAGTCCTCGAAACGCCACTCCAAGAAACTCAAAGCCCCTCTCGAAGGCTAACGTCTTGTCATCCATGTCGAGAATGACCCGTATTCTCTCCCCGATCTGTGGACAAGCATTACATTGTAGTAGTGGATTACACAAACACCAAAAAATAAATAAAAGAAATGCAAATAGATCAGACTATGGCTTCAGGTCCTACCTGGTATTTAGGCGCATTGTTGCACTGTGGGAAATTCCCGCTGACCTCCCCGTTGTGAAGCAAGTTATTGTCAACCAAGTTCCAGCCCCAGCTCTGGTCATCGCTGCCCAGCAGGGCCACGTAGCCCTGGCACTGCATCGCCGCCCGCTTCGTGGCAATACCTATCACCGCCACTGTACCCAGAGGGCCCTCCCACCAGATCTCCCAGGCATGCCGCCCTTCTGAAAAGCCAATTTTGCCCCGTGCGCCATCTGTACTCTGGGCGATAGGGTTGCGGTGGAGGGTGAAGCCGTTCTTCTTCACATAAACGTTGCGGGAGCAGTCGTGGGAGCTCAAGGCGTGTTGGAAGGCCTTGAGCTGCAGAGGAGGACAAAAAAACGAATGACTTAATATACAGTCACCAAATTATAAGCATACTCCTCATATTAATAGTTACACACAAATATTATAGATTTGCTTATTATACGCACAGATGAAAGGTTTGGAAATGGCTTCTACTAGACATCAATTCATGCCTTAAAAAAATGGGGATATTGAGTTCAAAAACTGCATTTTGTCAATTAAAAACTACCTCTGATCTGTAAATAAAAAATACCATTCCTTAACTGCTCAACTACAATAGTCAACATCTGAAGTGGATCAAAATATTTCATCAAAGTTGTCCTAAAGCAAGAATGGAAACTGTTTAAAATTCTGGCATAACGGGTAAGTGTGTGTTTGATCCACTTCAACTGTTGACTTGTATATTTACCCAAACATAAATCACTCAGATTTGTGGCCTCTCGCCCATCTTTACTTCAAGGATTCGGGCTTGTATGGTGTTCCACATATTTTTATGATAATCCATTAGGCATTTGGGGGCCTTAAAGTATATTTTCAAGAGTAATTTGACATGTCAAGGCACAGTCCCATCCACAACCTCATTTTAAATAAAAGCTGTAATTAAATACACGGATTATCTCCTTGATTATGAGGCAGTGATGCCTCCACTAAGAAGAAATAACAAGATGATCACCTTGTTAACCCTGTTTAGTCTTACCACAATAATTTACTCAGAGAAACTACCCAACTGAATAATTGTACTCATTTACTCTTTACATCAGGGTAAGACTTTGTTTTGTTTTGTACTCATTAATAATATAGTACCTAAGAATCCCCGTCTCTAGTTTCAAAATCAGAGCCACAATGGCACCCGTGGCACTCGTTTGGAGCAGTTTTAAAATTACAAATGCTGATTTTTTTTTTTTTCCCGAATAGAAGTTGGCCTTAACCAGATTTTTCTCAGCTCGATAACAGGGGTATATTGGTAAACCTACTTTCCCCTTGTAGGTGGGCAGGTTGCACAGGATGTCAGACCGCAGCGCTTCGTCGGTGAGTGTCCGGCTGCACAAGCTGCGCCACACCTCGCTGTTTTCGTCCGCCAGGATGTTGTTCCAGTGCCAGCAGACCAGCGCACACCGCATCAAGTCAAACAGCTCCAGATAGGAGAAAATATGTTCAAGGACTCGAGCTGGCAACCTCCCGGCCACCCCAGCGCTTCCACCGGCCGCGACTGCATAGGACGAGCCGGCGGAGCTGCAACTGGCTGCGGCTGCTGCGCCCAAACAGGAGGAGCCTCCTCCCCCACCGGCCGATCCAGACATTGTAGCCTTGCTCCTCACCGACAACACCAGTCGACCGAGTAGTTTCAGTTCACACCGAAGAATGACCTCTAAAACACCCGAAGTAGCGTCATTTTCCCTGCAGAGCTGCACACGGCCGTATTTTAACCACAACAGTGTGGACTCGACTCTTCCCAGTTCAATGGCTGAATGGAAATGATGCGTCAAGGTCCTTAAAGAGCAAAAGCAGAAACAGAAACAGTTAAGGTTGCTCAATAAAATTAGATATTGATTCCCAAAAACCAGCTTTCGATTAAAATGTTACATCACTTGAATAAACATATAAGCAGATTGTTTAATCAAGTGATAAATATAAACTTGAGTTTAATACAATTTATTTTATGGCCTGCAAGGACCGCAGAGCAGGCATAATAATGAGCTCACGGAGGATAGACACAATACTGCACGGTTACGAAATTGAACGTTACATCGTTGCAGTGTTAAGCATAGAGAATACGTAACAGAAAAATCTAGCACGGTCATTATTTAATACGACCTGATACATCCGTTTTGTTGCATTCATAATTCCGTGGAGAACTGTACTTTCAGGGAGTAATAGAAAATTAAAACAATAAAAATTACCGCTCCAACGTGTTAAGACTAACGAATAAAATAAAAAAAACAGCCATCAAAAAACCAAAAGCCACGTGACAATACACGGAAGTGACGCGGGGAGCTCAAAAGAGTTAAGCAAAGCATCTGGGAACAAAACACCAGCTAGCTCCAATTTCATTTAACAGCAGAGCAACCAGAGGAGAGGGATAAACGGACGGTGAAGACAGTTATCAGTAAGTAGCTGATTGGTATTATGAAATTATTAACATTAACGGTTGATTCTCAGTGTTTGTATATCCGTCACTTCAAAGCACAGCTGGCTGGCTGCCTGCCTCCTGAGCCGCGCGGCCTGTTGACAAGCTCGTCCCCATTTGCGTGCGTGCTGTCCGGGGACGGCTTGCTGGTTTTGCGCGGTCAGACAGGTGATCTGCAGGTCAGTGTGTGCACGGAGGCTTCTGGCCAGCGGCAAACCCGCTCAGTTCACCGCTGCAGCAGCAGCTGGCGGGCTGGGCCAGCCGAGGATAACAAAGCCCCGCTAGGTCCACCTTCACAAAATCTTCTACTTAAAGGTTGCCATCTTTATTAAATGCGGACACCATACCTAACGTCACCTCTTGGGTAATCTACTATACAGCTCGATGGTGTTGTGATTTACAGGAAATAAATTCACAAGCAAACCAGAAAGTAATACTTGATTCGATATATTTATTTTAGGAACATAATTAACTCAATGAATTACCTTTCATATGTGTGTTTGTGTTACAAATGGGCCCCCATGTTTTATTTTCTCTTTTTAGGTGAAAGTGAAGCCGTTAAAAATGTCTTCACATAGATAACAACAGAAATATGAGTGTTTATCTTATCCATGTATGAATGCAACATGACGCTTAAACCCGTTTGTGCACACATGGGACTACAGCAGCTTAATAATGACAGCATTGAAAATGAACCAGGATTTCCTCTGACATGAGACTTGCAAAGTGATGTAATGGTGTTTTTAGTCATCACCGCTAGATGGCAACATTTCTTTCACCTGCTAGGTGCAGAGCTCACCTGGAGCAGCATGAAGGAGACTGTGCAACCACTGGAAAATACATGTTAAAATATGAGGCTGCAGAACTGTTTCTAAGTGCATGTATGTCGTTTTTTTTTTTTTTTTTTTTGCATTGTTAAATCAATATTTAAAGCACCCACATCTTTGTGATGAGAAATAGGAGGAAAATCAGCCCCACTTAAGCAAATAAAAAAGGAGCATCAATTTTTCTTTATTTTAATTTCAGTTTTATGGCAGACAGTGTGAACATAAGAAATGTCATATTTTTTGTGATGCGTAAAATGAGTCTAAATTGTTAATATACACAGATTGTATCATTTCAGGCATGCAAAGCACTGAGTATGCGTCGAAAGATGTGCAAGAAGAGAGGGATATAATTGACACTATTTAAAATTTTTAAATGAAATGGTACTTAAGACATTTGCTGGGGATGGGTCAGGAGTGTTGGCAGGCCAGTCCAGTACCCTCTGTTTCCTCAGCTATGTCCTTGTGATTTGTGTAGTTTTGAATTCTTTGCATAAAAATTAATGGATTTTTCTTTAAAAGATGACACCCTAAAGGAAACATATGCTGCTTTATAATCTCAATGTAATTTTCTGCATTAGTGCCACCATCATAAAAGTGTACAATACCTTCGTGATGGCACTGATTCAACTCCAAACCTTAACAGAGCCTGGAATTGGGATTTGTTGCTTATAGCAGTCTGAATGGTCAGAAAATACAAATTTGTCTGCTGACACTACATACTTCAACTTAATATATCTTCATCCAGAATCCCTCCAAGCCCAGAGATGCAGATCAGGACAGGGATTTTTAACTTCGTCTTACAGCATTTGACAAAGATTTCGCAAAGTGATGCCTTCCTCGTGTGTTTATATCAGATACTGATGAATGCTAACTTTGCTCTCTTGCCCTTTATGTACTAAAATTCCTTCAAATTCCCCAAGAATGTGCAAATCCCTTCCAATCTTGATTCAAAAACATTGTTTTAAAAAATTTCATCATCTTTTTATTTTCAGGAACATGTTGACAAAGTGGAGACTTTGCCCATTTTTGCTCAGCCTTTTCCCCTTGTTTATTATTTTTAAATCAACTTTAATTAGACAAATAATTAACTAATAGGATTCTGTCCAAATATCTAATTGGACTAACTTATCTGGAGTTTGTCCAAACTTATTTTGGAATGTTTAGCAGGTCTAAAATGCACAGAAAGAAGTTTATTGACAAATTAAATAAAATGGATGAAACAAACAGGATGTATTTTGAATACTTTGTTGAATTTTCACATTGCCTCCCTTTTTTGCGTGTTTTGATTCGAGGTTGTACAGATTTGCTCCAAATGCAAAACGTGCATTTCTAAAAGAAGCAGTAATTGGAGGTGTTCAGATCTGCATCAGTTTTAGTAAATATTCCTTCACTGTAATGTCAGATTATTCTTTTTTTGCAGAGCCTTATGAATTTAATATTATTTCTTTTTCTTTTTTCTTCAGTTGCAGCAACTGTGAACAGTCGATAAAAATGAATCCAGTTTACAGCCCTGCACCAACAGGGGTCCCCTTTACCAACTCAAAGGGCATAAGCTACCCAGGTACTGTGATGTTTTACGGCAAAGCAAGTCTCTTAATTGTGCAAAAATGTCCCAAATCCAATCTCAGATAAAGAGTGGTCATTTTCTCTTTGGTCACAACAGCTGGATTTCCTGTTGGCTATGCAGCTGCTGCTCCAGCATACACTCCCAGTGTTTATGCAGGAGCGAACCCAGCCTTCCCCAGTGGTAAGAACGAAAGTATTAGAGTTTACGACACAGATATCTGACGTTTGTACCCTGCAGACGGTTCACATGGTGCTTTTATAAACCACTGATCAGATTTCTATTGTTCCAGTGTAAACTGTACTAATGTCAGATGTTCTCCTCCCCCTCCAGGTTATGCTCCTGGCACTCCTTTCAAGATGTCCTGCTCCCCCAACACTGGGACTGTCCCACCATACTCCTCCTCTCCAAATCCCTACCCTGCTGCTGTTTACCCTGTCAGGAGCAGCTATCCCCAACAGAACCCCTATGCACAGGTTACAACATTTCTATGGTTGAGTAATGGCAGGTTTTGGATGTTCTGTGTTTGAGTTGTAACAAGTCTTTGTCTGTACGGTCCAGGCACTAATACCATCACAGCAACAAGGCCCCTATTACACACAGCCCTTGTATGCCGCACCGCCTCATGTTATCCATCACACAACGGTGGTCCAGCCCAATGGGATGCCTGCAGCTGTGTATGCCCCGCCCATCCCTCCCTCCCGTCCCAACGGTGTTGCTATGGGGATGGTGGCCGGGACGAGCATGGCCATGACAGCTGGTGAGCTGCAGTAGCGTATCACTTTGTCATTCTGAATACAAATGCAAGAATTATTTAAAGAAGTTTTTTTGTTTGTTTTTTTAACTCTGCTTCTCAGGAACTTTATTGACAACTCCGTCACCAGCACCAGTTGCCACACACCCAGTCACGATGCCCACATACCGGCCCCCCGGCACCCCGAGCTACAGCTATGTGCCCCCGCAGTGGTGAAGAGCCTTGAAGCGTGAGTATGATGCACGGCAAAATCTCAGCAGAGCTGCACACAGAGTCGAGGCTCGTACTGAAGGTCGTCTTCTCTCTGCAGGTCAGAAGGTGGTAGATATGCATTCACACTCTACTCCAGTGTTTTTTGCTCTTGGTGACGGCCTACCCCGGCAGCGTCTGCAAACGATTACTCTTCTTCCAGCATAATGTGAATCTAAAACCCAACTACGTAGAAAGAGGCCCGTTTGGATAGGGAGAGGGGGATGAAGAATAGGCCCATCCCCGTGACCCCATCCACACGACACCCCCCCTTCGGCGCCAGCACCTCCACAGCCTGCTGCATATCTCACATCAAACTGCACAGCCTTCATGCAAAACCTTTTGTGGACTGTCATGCAGGTTTTTATAGCTAAAAGCTCTGAAGTGATGAAAAGGGAGTCCTGATTTTCTTTCTTTTTTTTCGTTTTTTTTTTTTTTTTAATTTGGAGGATACATATGGTGTTGAATGCATGTGTGTATATATAGCTATATGAAGTAACGCTAGCTCAATCTACCTGCTGTGACAGATGCAAGGTGAAGAAAAGGCACACGTCCAAAGGAACAAATAAAAGAAAAAAGTAATAATCTGCGATGCTGATCACCAGTGACCATGACATAAATGTTGTTCATGCAAAAACAAACGTGCGTATTCAAGCTCAGACCAAACTGTATCATTTCCACTGCTTTGTGTTTAGGTAAGTGATGTTCTCATTGTTTTCTTCGAATGATGCAGCGTATTGCATTACATCTTACCATTTTTGTATTTTTAGGGGGGTAAAAAAAGAGATGGGACTTTGAGTTTGTGCCTCTGACTGAAGACCTTTCCTGTATTTCAACAATTCAGTTTAAATGACTGTTTTCATTTTGTTCCTGCCCTCTGACACAGTCCTTCTATCAAAACTGTCTTCACATTTTAGCCAGAAGTGTTCTTGATGGAGAACAAGGGGAGAAGGCTTGTTGGAAATCATTCACATCCATCTGTAGAAGGTGGATGAGGAGGAACAGTGTTGTGTGCGCGTGTGTATGAAAGTGTCTTAAAATAGGAACCATTTTAAGAAAAAAAAAAAAAAGGTGCCATAAAGTGCGACACGTTTAGAATTTTAGACCAACATGTCACCATAGTCGGTTCGTTCTTTGGTAGCTCTGATGCACTACGTCGTTAAATCACTGCTAACTGTGGATATGTTAGAACAACAAGATGACTTTAAGCTCCAATTGTGAATAGCACTACTGAATGAAGGCACTATGTCAAAAATGTTGAGTATATTTTACCTTTTGACATTGCTCGCTGTCTTACCTCAAGGCTAACCCACCAATATCACTGTTTCAGACATGCTTTTCTATGTTGCCTCAGTCACCTCAGTTAAATAATCTGTTTTGTAAATGTTATTTTTGTGATTTTGGTTCATGTTTTGTACTCTAAAGAAAGACCAAAAATAAAATAACTATAAGAACATTCACTGATCTGTGTCATTGAATTGTTTGCACCAGAAACCAGTAGAAACTTTGCACAATTTCATGAGAATAACATTGTTTCAATACATACATTTAAATATGTTGTTTTACACCTTTTCTAGAAGTGGATGGTTTTAAACTTCCTCTTTGGTTGGGTGCACTGAAGATGCATCAAATTTTAATGGAAATAAAGATTTGATAATTGTGCTCTGATCTTCAGAATAGTTTGGCTATTTTACGAGTCATTTAACTATTGTTCACGAGTCTGATGACTGCAGGGAAGAAGCTGTTCTTGTGGCGGGAAGTTCTGGTCCAGATGGACCGTAGTCTCCTGCCTGAGGGGAGGGGGTTAAACAGGCAGTGTCCAGTGTGAGAAGGGTCAGCAGCAATCTGGTCTGCATGGTCTAAGATCCTGGAGGTGTACAGGTCCTGTAAAGGTCAGAGGTTGCAGCCGATCACCTTCTTGGCAGTGCGCACAATGCGCTGCAGTCTGTTTCTGTCTCTGGTGGTGGCGCCAGTGTACCATACGGTGATGGAGGAGGTGAGGACGGACTCGATGATGACTGTGTAGAACTGCACCATCATCTCCATCGGCAATTTGAGTTTCCTCAGCTGCCGCAGGAAGAACATCCTTTACTGGGCCTTCTTGATGAGAGAGCTAATGGTCTGCTCCCACTAGAGGTCCTGGGTGATGGTGGTACCCAGGAAGTGGAAGGAGTCCACCATGGAGATGGGGAGATCCATGAGGGCAAGGGGTGATGGTGGGGCTGAGACTTTCCTGAAATCCACGATCATGATCTTGGTCCGTGGTTTCACAGTGTGCCAGAAACCTAAACAGCTCTTTCACTGACATTTTCAGACCTACACTGTTCAAAACAAAAGGAACAAACATTTTAATGTTGGTTGTCACTTCATTTCAAACTCCTAAGAATATGCTCTGAAACAGGAATTTGTGTCCCTTTTCATTCATAATTATTGGTATGGGTAGTCTGTTAACATTGCTACTGATGTATCTGCTGGAGGAGGAGCTTTGTAAATATATAAAGGGTTTTAGAAAAGGAATGCAAAGTTCAGACAGTTTTTTTCTTTGAATTTTTTCTTAAATCACAGACAGAAATGACACTGCCTGTTGGTTTTTGTAGTGTCTGAAGCCCACTATGTTGTTATGTTGCAAACATTACATTGGGATGCACTTTTAGGACTAATGCCTAGCTATAGATGCCAAAAAACTGGGGGGAAAATAGTAAAAAGTGGTTGCAGAAATGATGTAATGACTAAAATGTCCATACAAACACAAAGTGATTGTATTTGGTCATCTTCCGCCACTAGCAGATGTAAAACACACGAGGGCGCCAAAGCTGCCAATCACGTACTATATCAGCAAGACGAAGAAGACTTCCCATCGTGCATTTCGGCGCGCTAATTTCGATGTTTATAAGATTATAATGTACGAAAAAGCTATCCTTACTTAACAGCTTAGCTATTTATTTATTTATTAAATTGTAACAGTTTGCAGCCCACACTTAATATAAGTACGTTGTCGTGTACTCGTGTCATTTGTCTTTTCGCAACGGTACCAGCGCTGTAAACTGTAGTAGGAGTTCAGATGTCTGATTAAAGCAGGTAAGAAATTGCATATAATGTCACCGGTTAAGATGTGTTATTGAGTCACGTTGGAGTGTCAGAGTTTTTTACGCGTACGAAAGTTTAACAAAGTTATTTTATGTACAAGAAGTGTCTTTGGGGTTTGGTGGTGAGTGGAGGATGAGCAGCTCAGGAGACAGTTTTGGGAACACCAAAGCAGCATTTGAAGAGTTGTGGAAGCAACTTGGAGACTGTCATCAAAATGCAGTTCAAGGTAACTGACCCTTGACGTGTTGTGCACAAGAGTCAAAATCGCTTAAAAGCTGGTTCAGTTGTTTTTCAGGCAGAAAAACCCTCAGTTCATTGTTCATTTTATCTAGAATTGGAGGCAAAAGTGAGCAAGCTGAAAAAGGACCGCTGTCTGTGAGTTTGATTCATCTCTGTGTTTTCGTACGTCATAAGGACGCTTGTGTTTAAGGCAGACATTTATAAAAATGTGTATATTTAATCGTGAATATTGTGCCTGTCAGAGATGCAGAGAGGATTGCGGGGGTTTATAATCGCCTCCAGCAGCTGAAGACGGAGAACAAAACCCTGCAGGGCACGATCAGCCACCTGGAGGAAAGGTAACTTCCTCAAAGACAGATGCACTTGTTTCATCAGCACGTTGAACTTATATTCCCAGCTTAGATCTTCTAATATGATTTTTTTTTTAAAAGACTCAGGACTTGTATAAGAGCAAATTATGATATTAAATGTAAAATGAACAACACTGTTTACTGCTTCCAGACTCCAGGCAGGAGAGCGATGCGAGCGATGTGCTGTTTTAGAGGAAAACCTGAAAAGTCAGGGTCAGAATGAGCAGCTGATCTCCAAGCTGAGTGAGTCCTGTCTTACGGAGAGCACTGATCACCTCCCCAAGAGCATGTTCTGTTCATTAACCAACGTCATCTGTGAATTATTTAAAAACAAAAGAGGATGTGAAAGAATGTTTTTGTGTGTGGAAGCAGCCTTTCACAAGCGTATGAGCAGTTCTCATTTAAGGCTACTGTGACTGTCAGAGCTGGTTCACTTTAACAAATAAAACTGCTGTAACCACAAGGAATATCCCCTGGAACAATAACAGTACTATCTGTGATGCTTTTGAAAGTGTGTTGTTTGTCAACTGTTGCAGAAAGCGACACAAGTAGGCTAGAGGATGAAAACAGACAACTACAAGCTGAACTACAGAAGTTAAAAGCCTCTCAGTAAGCTCTTACATGTTTACACATGGCCTTTCTTTTTTTCCCATATTTTACCAGCAGCTTTTGTTGTGTAAAAGTAAGTAGGGTGTTTTGCTTCTGGTTCTCTAAATAAATTCTTCAGGTATCGTTTGTCTTTTGCTCTATAAGGGGACAGACTAGTGATTCTCTTTAAAAAAAAACATTTTTTTTTTATATCACTATTTAATGACTCAACCAAAGTTTCAGTTCCCAGTTATGCACTGCAGGTGTTGTTTTCAGTTCAGAACTCAAGGAGGGTTCATCCCCAGAGCAGGAAGAGGGCGTCATCCCAGACTCACCGATCCTGTCGAGCTCGCTGCCGGCGGCAAACAGACTGAAGAAACTTAAACACGTTGACAAACTAAACCATGTTCGTTACGTGGAGAGGCCTCTGCCGCTGTCTGAGAAGTCCATCTTCTTCGGTGTGTCCTCTTAGAATCACCTTCCTCCTCCACCATTTGTCTGATTACAGAGAATGTTTTTAATCTTTGTTTTTTTTCTTCTCTAAAGAGCCAAATGGAGCTACAAAATCTAGTGGAAGAGCAGAGGTTCTTGTACCCAACACCTGTGAGCTGGATGCATCCCACATCTTAGGTGGGACTTCACTGACTGTCAGGAAGATACATGTTTCTTTATAAAAGTGTACTTGTTGCTCTGAGATATGAGTTAATGGGAACCTGTGAAATTATCTGACTGACAGAAATGATCAAATGGTTTCAGTTAGGGAAGTTTGAGCATTTTCTGTTGACTCTGTATCTCAAACACACAAAAATATGAAAGCTGTATAGATGTCATACGTCTCTGTCTTGTTCCAGGAGATGTGGACAACATGGAGGAGGCGATTCTAGAGACCTGTGGCCTTGAACTTCTTGATAAGCATCAGGTAGGAAGTGTAGAATGATCATATGTGATTATAATAAGAGTGCACTGAATCTCATATGGGACATTTAAATTGGTTTAGTGCTGCTATTTATATGTTTTACTGTATCGATTCTCTCCTCAGAAAACTGAGTCAGACTGGAATCAGCAAAGTTGTTTCAAAACTCCTTGGAAGCACGATGTTCATTTGAAGTAAGTGTGACAACAGCTGCTGTTTCTTCGCCTTCCCCGATACCAAAATCATGGATCTTTTACCCTTTTTTTCCTTTTTTTTTTAAGGCCCTTCCCCCTCTTGACCGCCCCGGTGCCCAGCCCAGACTCGTCCACACAGAGATCTCCGTCTCTTCTTCCCTGTGTCACACGCTTTTCAGGAGAAAGCTCCATTTCCAGGATGAAACGGAAGAAGGAGGAAAGCGATGAGGAGGTGGAGGGAGGCAACAAAGGAGGGATCCAGGAAGGGATGGATGAATGGAAGAAATGTAAACGTATGCAGCCTGAAGGGATCACCCAAAGCATCAACAGGGAACTGCTGAACAGCAAGGCAAGAGACGTGTGGGAGAACGGAGGCGGCATCCTTTTTAATATTTAAGCAACTACACTAACCAGAAACAAGAACATAGTCTGATCCACACTTTTAGAATGAGGTTTTTTTTTTAAAAAACACAGTAATGTGAACTATAATATTCAACAGGTTCAGTCTGGGACGTCCAACCAAAACCAAAATGGTTCTGTTTTCAAAATGCCACGGAGTATGATCAAAGAAGACGTGAAGAAAAGAGCTTCTCAGCACCTACGTGCTTCACAGAGCCAGCATGAAGATGGTGAGTTCTCTGCAGCGTGGATCATCTCAGAAAAGTCCCTCCAGTTACTTGGTGGTGACTGCTGAATGTTATTTCCTAGCTGCCAGGAATCAGGCGGCGGAGCACATGTGGAGCATTGACCCTGCGCTCACTCTGTCTGCTTACGAACAAGGAGGAGACGAGGTACAGTCACATGACCTGTCGCGCTGCTTCATTCGCTGTCTGTCCTGTATCTTAACAGTCCAGCTGATTTTCTTTCTTTTTAGGGTTATTGTTGGCTGAATAGTGTCTATACGTGATTGCTCTTATGTTCTAGGAAAAGGAAGAAGCGCAGGATCTTGGAAACCTGGCAGACACCGACTGCACCTGGATCAGCCACAGCATGCTTCAGGGTCGTGGAGAAGACACTCAGGACAAAGGAGACACGGAGTCTAGTGAATATAATCCAGTTTTTAGAGCTTTCTTAACAGTAAAATTATTACTCAAAGTGTAACCCTTCTTACAAAATATTTCAAATGTGGTTTAAAAAGGAAAAATTGCAAAAAAACAAAACAAAAAAACTTTTTGGTCAACTCTGTTTTCCAGGATTAGCCGAGAAGGCAAATGACAGTTTGGACATGATGTTTGATAGAACAGCTTATGGGGAATACAAGTCATTCAGCAGCTTTAGCCAGATCGAACCATGTGATGATGATGATGATGATGATGATGATGATCATCAAAACAAAGAGGAGAAAGAGAAAAAGAAAGA
Organism: Zenarchopterus dispar; assembly: GCA_028564865.1. NCBI lineage: Eukaryota > Metazoa > Chordata > Actinopteri > Beloniformes > Zenarchopteridae > Zenarchopterus > Zenarchopterus dispar. The sequence continues at coordinate 3,521,380 of JAOWBL010000013.1, forward strand.
CTTTGGTAGGCACTGAGATGCAAAGAACCTGCATCATTTGACTAGTGCTTGTAAATATAAAGCTGGATGTTGATGCTTTTTATTATTTTACTCCCCAAAATTAGAACAAGATCCTCCTAAAAACCACACACGCCAGGGCTCCAGACAGCCCACGTTTGCACACGTGGCTGTAGTTCGCAAGAAAGACGAGAGAAGAAAGCTGAAAGGCACAACCTGCAAGGAATGTGAAATTGTGAGTGTTTGTTGTTTGAAGAAGACATTTAAAACTCTGCTCCTGCTGAAGTAATTGTGTTTTCCTGCAGTATTACGCTCACCTGCCAGAGGAGGAAAAACAGAAGAAGTTGTCTGAATGCTCCAGACACCGTTTCCTCTACATTCCTCCTTGCACCCCTGAAAACTTCTGGGAGGTGGGGTTCCCATCGACACAGACTTGCATCGACAGAGGTCATTTAACTATTTAAACTTTTATTTTATTTTATTTGTTAATGTCCTGAGATGACTTTAAGATCAGTGATAAAAGTCAGTGATTTATTCGTTTCCTGTCGTAGGTTACATCAAAGAAGAGAAGAGTCCTCAGTCGCGCTTACGGAGACGACAACCATTAAACGCTTTATTCACACCAAAGAAGAAACGGGAGCAAACCTAAAACATTCCTCTCTGCAGAGCAACTGTTGAAACTGATTTCTTTACTGAAGCTTTGCATGAAGAACAGGCTTGTTCCTGTGTTAAAAGAACACTGCTTCTGTCTACATCTGTAGACGGAGGCATTCATTTCACTTTGAACTCTTATAAAAATGATGTCTGGATGTACAGAGCAGCCTCGTGATTCTTTTTGTAAACTGTTTGGGGGGGGGGAGACATTTATGTGTTGTTGGACCTGTCCCAGGTCCAGAGAATTAGTTATCTCTTAGGAAAAAAAACAAACAAAACAACCTACTCAGTGCAGAAACTAACATCAGGAAATGAAGGAAGGCATGGCAGGGTGTTAACATCATGATGGACAGAGTCCCCCAAATCTGCCAGGACCAACTATCCAGATCTCACTTTGCAGAACATCTCAATACATTCTTCACCCGTTTTTGGAGTTCTCACCAGACTGTTTAAGCACCTTTTGGACTCTGGGTGCGTCCCACATGACAGATACTGCTGGACTGACCCGATACCAGCAGGCAATTAGTGATGTAGCTCAAGCTTTTACTCGGTACTCTTTGGAGCTAAACACCACCAAAACTAAGGGAGCTGTGCTGTGGGAGCAGAGAGAAATTTTTTTTAAATCACTTTTTACACCCTTCAGCGTTAAGGGTCAACTTATTGAGCAGGTCTTAGTTTTTAAATGTCTAGGAACAGAGATTGACTTTGGTTTGTCTTTTTCACGCCATGTTGTGTCTGTTTATAAGAAGGCAGAACAGCCCCTTCAAAGCCTGAGGAATTTAAGGACCTTTAATATCAGCAGACATGTTTTAACTCTGGTTTACACTTCACTGATTCATTATACCCTTCATTGTACACTTCATTATACTTTATCATGATTCATTATACACTTCACTGATTCATTATATTATATATAATTATACCAGGATGAAATAATAAAAGGTGAAGATGAGTCCATCCTCACCTTTTAATATTTCATCCTGGTATAATTTTCCCAAACTTTTGTGTATAATCAGTCAGGCCAGCAACATTATTGGTTCACCACAAGCATCACTTTCTGAAGTATATCACTGTTATGTGACCAGGAAAGCTACTCTGATAACAAAAGACCCATCACCCCCTCAACCCTATTATTCTGTCCAGTTGCCATCGTCAGGTAGACGTTAGAGTCCCACTGACTCGCAAGAACATCCACAAAAATCCTTCATCCCCTCTGCAATAACAACCTGGAAAAAAACCCAAATCCATTCTGGTTTGATGGTGTATATCATTTTTGATTTTATATTTCTATATTGTTCATTGTTACTATTTTTACTCATATCAATTGTTTTTATGAGTTTGAATATGTCTGGAGAGTGCTGTGTGTTGTTGTGGTCATGTCAAAGAAAAATTTCTGTCACCTTTTTGGAATAGACAAAGTTTATCTATTTATTCTTACCATTTTTAGGTAAAATCCAATAGTTTTTTGTAGTTAGTCAGATAAAATGAAGGAAATGTGTCCACAAAGAATTTATTTGGTGGGCAGATTATCAAAGGCGTTAGAAAAATAAAAGAATCTCTTTAAGAAGTGCTGGTTGTAAACATCTGGAATGTTGTCACGACGGTTGAGAATCGGTGTCCGAGTAGAGCAGCAGGGCCTCTCCAACGTGACTCATCAACACGCTGCAAACAGTCACGACAGTTCAGAGAGATGTTTATTACACTTTTACCCGCTGACGTTTCACAATAGATGAAAGCAAAAATGAAGAAAAAAAAAAAAAAAAAATCTAATGATTTCTTTAAAATCGCTTTCACATTAGACTTAATGAAAATGACCTCAAAACATCCGTGTCAGCAGTCAAATCAAGACAGTTACTTACCAAAGAAACGACTGGATGTTGATGCTCATGTAGAAAATAAATGGTGAGAGGGACATGGCAGTGACCTGAAAGAAAACAGTTTTTTTTTATATTGATTTTGTTTCTGGATGAAGACACTTTAGTATGTGATAACGCAAAAATAAAGTCATTTATTACCTTAGACAAAAAGATCCAGACCCCTAAGTGCTGAAGGGACATCCCACGTTTCAGTTTGACCGTGGCTAGCAACAAGAAAAAACCCAGCAACGCACTGTCCACAAAGAAACCGAAAAAACATTCAAAAGCTTGACACCTGGAGTGAAAAAGAAACCAAAACAGGAAAAAAGACCCACAGTACCACGGAGACCATGTGTGACATGAAAATTAGATGTGAAATCACGATCCGGTGCTGCTTCTGCCTTCAGACGGCTGACGGTTTTACCTGGCGCAGCAGCCACAGTGGAACGAGTGGGACTGAAGGGACGGGAAGTCCAAGACGCCTGTCAGGTCACCTGTGGAGAGACGGAGATGTGCAGGAAACCCACGGAGGCTGGGTCGCGTTTTAAAGCAAAGATAATGTCAGGCGCTCGTACCTGTGGGGTGAGCAGCGAGGGCCAGCAGCAGGACGCTTTTTTTTTTAAAGACAGGAAGAACTGTTAGTTGTTGAAACTGAACAGAGAAGAAAATCTGACCGTGTATCTCTGTTGGATTGATGTGCGAGTAGCTTCCACACCTTTTTTACGTGCACTGCAGCAAGAACCAGCACCGCCTTTTCTATTCAGTGCTAATAAAGACTTAAATATTCTCTTAGATCTGCCAGCCTTTCCTTAAAATATATACATTTTGTTTCACTACTGCAAAGCCAAACCACAACCTGCAGCAGTTTTTCTGCTGACGTTTGCGTTACACTTTACCATTTTGATCAAACTTATAGGCTGAAACAATAAATAGTATGAAACTAAGTGTTTCTGATGATCATCAATCAAAAGAAACGTGCTATAGTTAAAAAAAAATAAAGTACAGCCCAAAGCTGATCAACTTGTAAAGCCAACTTCAGCAGCAGTAACTACTGCAGAAGTAATTGTTTTTTGCATGGCATTATTAGATACTTAATTTGGATTAAAATACAGCTTTACAACAGCTGGATTATTTTAGTTTTCTGTCATCTTTTTGTTTCAGTTACTGAAAGTTATCCGGGTCCTGTTTCAGCAAAACAACACCAAATCACTACACTTCCATCGCCGTGCTTGATGGGGGTATGAAATGTTTTTGCTGACGCTGTAAATTTAGCCAGTACACATGGGGCTGTACAGTTATGACCACGCAAACCCACTTTAGTCTCATCTGTCCAAAAGACCCCACTCCCCCCACCTTCCCTCTCCCAGATGTAAATTTACAATCCCAAGCTGTGCTGCCATTTTCTTTTTGTGAGAAGTGGCAAAAACGTTCAGGTACTCATTCAGCCTCCTTTAGTGTCATGAACTTTGACATTTATCATCCCGATAGAGACCCGTAAAGTCAGTTAGTTTTTTTTTTTACAGTTTCTCTAAACATTGCAGTTTCCAACCCTGGAAACTCCTAAAACTAGCAAATGTCATGTTTAAACTTTGCTTTATTTATTTACATTATACTTAATTTAGTCTTTTGACAGGGAATATAGTCTAAGATTTGCCATGAATCAGGAGTTTTGGTGAAATGCTGTAATATATATGTAATCTTACCTGAACAAGTAGTTAATGCACTGTTGATCATAATCACTAGAATTAAAAGACAAAACAGATCTTAAGTATCTGATATCCAGTATTTGAACACTAAAAGATGTTGCATGCTGTTAGAGATTATAAATATGATTTTTCTACTACTATAAAAAGAGACTAACCTCAGGTTATTGGACTTGGAGTGAGCTTGAAACACCCTATATGCACCTGAAAGTGACATTTATGCAACATTCATTGTGTTTTTTCTCATTTATTTTCTCTGTAAAGAATCATCTACTAGATCTTGTAGTTTATTTTCTGTGGGACAGATCTATGAAGCATCTGTGGAAAGTTGTAGCCTTACCGACACAGGACAGATGGCAGACAGCCCACATGTAACCGCTGTAGTCAAACTGCAAAGGAGAGAAACACGTGAAGACATCTGTGGCTTGGTCCACTTCACATCCACCACTATTATCATTGATACTGAGAGTATTGTTACCTGGGGGTCGAACAGAGGGAGGTTGACGGCTGAGAGCAGCATCAGGCCCATGCTGGAGGAGGAAGAAACACGTTACAGATGCAGCGATGCCATTTAGGGGAGAAAGCATTTTAGGAACGAGCTTAAATGTCAAAGAGTTCCATGATTCCAGCCATCTCGTGCAATCGTCGAAGTATTTCTATATAAATAACCGCATCAGTGTCATAAGAGAAAACGCATACCTTATAAACTTGAGCCAGTGTGTCTTCTGTTGGAGAACAGACACATTAAAAAATGTTTGGGGGCTAAAACTTCTCTAAGATGTTGTGTGTTGGTTATTCAAGGTCATGATGCAGAGCTGGCTCTGAATCCTATTATTTCTGCTGTTGGGTGATTAAGGTAAATTGCATCCAGAGAATCCAACACAAGCTCCACACAACAGGATGCACAAACCTCTCTGTGGAGGACCTTGAGGATGCAGTAACTAACAACGTGAGAGGAATTCTGCAGAGTGAAGAAAAAAGGAATGTCCTACAAAGAGAGGAGAAACAGGCAATAAAGCACAGTGTGCACTTTCTGTGCAAAAATCAATTGAAGTACATTTTGGTTTATTGTGCGAGTCGCTCACAGTTTGCAGGTATGCGACTTACGATGCGCGATAAGGCCCGAGAACCGGCATATATGTTTCCCACGAACAGCAGTGAACCCGGAAACCAGGAGAGAGCAGCGGACCTGCAACACGTCAAAACACTTCACATAAAGATAAGTGCTTAAGTAATAAAGATAAGTGTTTCAACATAAACCCTCCAGTGTGTATAAAATGGTTAAAAAACAAAAAAAATACCTGGAGACATGGCTCATCTCCACCCATCCAAGCCTGCCGGACATCAGAAGCAGAACAGCTCCAATAAATGTCTGCCATCTGGAAGGAAGTGTTTTTATTGTGTTAGAGAACATAAAACACAAACATATTCTTTTTATTACTCATAAACAAGATCCACATAAGAGTCAGTGATCAACAGGCAGTTTTAGACAAATAAAGATTCTTTCAAATCTGTATGAATGCTATATTTCTTTGAAAAGCAACAACGTAAGTTAAATTAGAGGGGCACCAGTAGCTATTTTCATTGCTGATTCCTATTTCTTATTAATAGTCTGAAATCTAATAGTCTGTTTCCAGCTGCCGCATCTCTAATTTAAATGACTTACTTGACTTTTTCGAAGCATGTTACATGATTTCTTTCAGACACTCACCCTTGAAATAAGGTTGGATAGGTGAATTTTAACACAGACAGGACAAACTACAAAAGGAGAAAAAGAAAAGATATAATTCAGATTATGATTTGCAACTTTGCCTGGGAATGAAAACACATCACCAAATCCTAATTTCCTCTTCAAGTACTTTACTCTATATGTCAAATTTATAATTTGATACCACATATCTGACTTTCTAACTCATTATTGGTCGGATTCAGTGCATTCCTTTTTACTACAGACTTTTTTTTTTACTCTCCATATTTATTTCTACTAATGCAAAAGGTTATCATCATGTTTGATTTTTTAAACTTTCATGTTCAGGGTAACATCAGTTAAAGGGGAGATTCAAATGATGTTAAGGGAGTTGTAACTAATGATGATGATGATGATGATGAGGGTAAAGCTATAGATCAGATCACAGTGTTCAGATTAGACTTTTACATAAAGCCTTGGTCTCTTGCATGTATCTTAGAGGATAATACAAACACAGTCTGTTAAGTTTCTGATCTAGACTTTAGATTCATCTTAAAACTAGTTTCTCGTCAATAGACCGCTTCCTCCCAACACTTACCTTATTAGTGAAATATGACACAACGAAAACAAAGCTAAAAGCGAGGCCAATGATATGTCTTCTCCACTGCATGTTGAGCCGCAGACACAGTACAGCAGGTACATGATTCCTATGAAAAAAGGTGCAACATTTAATTGAATACTTCAAAAAAGACGTTTGAAGATCGTAAACTTCCTTCACTATCCCCAGACGACACGTCAAGACGTCGAAAGGCAAAGATCGTCTATACTCGGTAAGATCATTCATTGGCTGGGGGGTCAAGGTGACAGTGTTACGCAGTTGCCCATGTCCATCTCAGTTATAGCTCGAATTATAATAATAATTAATTTGTTAGGGAATTAATCAAGAAATAGTGTGGATCACAGACAATATTCAAGTTTGGATTTCTTGATTAGCTCTTTTCCTCTTTATGATTGTTAATTTAAAAAAAAAATTTGTTCTATTATTTCAAAAAGCCATATACCTAAATCAATGTTTTAATTTAAACAGTAATTATGTCAATAAATTAAATATTTAAACACTTTTAATGAAAAAGTGAGTAAAATGTAATTCAGACAAGGTTTTACGAAGAATTGCAACGCAGTGTTGTCAGAAGGAAATAGAATCAGAGTGAAGCGTCTTCACTTTCATTCTGCTAAAGTGCAGCTTGTCCTGAGAGAGAGTCGGTCACGTGGTTTGAAGCAAGTTTCCGTGTTTACAGCAGATCCTGCGGCTGGTCGGTGTCGAGTTTCAGAAGAAGATGCTGTGCAGTCATGGCACTTTTTAGGACGCAAGAGCGAACGAAAGAAAGGTTTGTACCAGTTCTGCTTTTGTTATCATGTCATTGTTATGTTTGGTAGGTTGCTGTGCGGTCACAGCAGCGGTCCGTTGTCCTTCATTGCGTCACAGTGGGCCACTCGAGCTAATGAGAGCTGCGCGGTCAGCTGTGGTTATAATTACTGTTTTTATTGAAGTAATGAAGCGTGCTCTCTGTGGGACGCCGTGACATAGGGCGACATCAGACTGGCACATGACAACCATTTCATTTCATGACAGTGGAAAATTATTTTTAAAATGACTAAATATAACATCAAAAGAAACTTAACTTTATGTCAATTCTCTTCGGAGTTGAGAAGTGAATAGACGCGCATTTAGATGCATGTATACCAAGCAAATGGAAATCATGTTATTCTTGCATCTTATAATTTTAAAAATTTTTACCCAGAACCTTCCTTGTAGGTTTTACGATGTTATTGATAAATATGTGGATGATTATTGGCTTCATCTGTCCAGTTTGTTCGGATTCAGTCACGTGAACGCGCCTTCCTCTGAGATGAAGTCATTCTCTAAATGTATTGGCAGTTCCGGTTTACTTACGTTATTGTCTTAAAGGTGTTTGTTCTCAACTGTCAAAGGGAAGTGCAGGTCAAAAGGGAAGACTTCATCAATCACCACATTATGATTGAGTGAAAGTATTTTCTGATGCGCATTAGTAATGCAAAGACTTTTTTTTTTTCATTTTAAAATATCAGTTTCAGGGTCATCTAGCTACTAAAACTAAAAAAATGAAACAAAAACTTCCCAAAGTAACTTTGGACTCTCCTCCTGATGATTTCTTGCAACAACTGTTTCAGCTTTGTGGTATAGTCGGCATTCTGTCTAAAATTAGCAAATTACTGAGCAAGGGACCAAACAAGAGTGATCTTGGACAGAGTCTTAAAGGGGATTTAAACTAGGTGTCTATTGTTGTAGCAGCCTCAGAGATAAATATAGCAAATGTTAACTGTCTCTGGCTGATATTTACATATACAACACAACTTCTTACTGTCTGTAGACCAAATGATCAAGTTGTTGTAGGGGCTGCAAAATTTAGAAAAACCTGCAATATTTGACACCCTTACAAATGTGACTTATTCATTCAGGAGGATAACAAAGTCAAAGATGCTCTAAGAAATCTAAGATTCATATCAATAAAGAGTCTTGACTTAAGTAAAGTCAAGTGGTTGAAACACAAATCTGCTGAGACTGCACATTTATGCTCATCTAATACATCCAATTTTATAAAAGCTAAGCTTAGGGCCTGTATATAAGAAAGCAGTTAGGCTATTTTCAGTACTTTATTAGATCTTTTTTTCTAGTTTCATTTATTTATAGAACCAATAGAAATTTTGTAATCATCTTTCCATATCAATTGATGTGTCCCTACTTAAGTATATGCTGGAAATGCCTTTTTGTGTTGCTGCTGACATAAACCCCAAACGGTGAGTAGCCACTGATGACAACAACAGGGATACTGGTAATGAACCGTTTTAATTTCCAGGACGTACTGTCTCTTGGTAGTCTGACAGACCAGACCCACATCCAGAAAGACTTGCAAAACAAATTTAAAATTGCTAAAGATGCTCTAGATTTCTAGACTAGTCTTGTGGTTGCTTTAGTGGAACAAAATTTAAATTTATTACAATTTTTCTTTCTTTTTATCTACAAAAGTGAGCTTGTGCATGTTATTATGGTGATGACAATACATTTTTAATATTTTCTTTCATCTTAGTTGTTATTTAGTGTCTGTCAGCAAGAGTGGGGGGAAAACTATGAAGCAGAATATGATAATTGATGATGGTGAGAAGGAAGATTATATGAAATGTTGGTGTGGATCTGGATAACTTTCTTTAATGTGGATAGATGAAGCACTGACTTTGGTAGAGGACCATGTTCTCCATCTGGGTACTCACCTTATGTTGACACCAGCTTCCATGTCTGTGTTGATCTTTTATCATCTAATGCAGCTTATGTGCTTCTTTGGCAGGTTTTCTCTTTTGCTGCTGGATTTGGAGGAATATTACTTTGAGCAGCACACTGCATACCACCTGGCGACCGGTTCAAGGAGGGAGAAGTAAGTTGGATTTATTACTGTATGAGAAAGTACAACATCTTGCAAATTTATTAGGAGATAATTAAAATTGTCATATTACCACAATTTCCGACGGATTGATGTATGCACAGCTTCAGCCATTTCAAGCTGGGTTGAAATTGGGTTAGGGTCTGGATTTTGACTGGGTCATTGCAGCACCTTGATTGTTTTCTTTCGAGTAGATTTGTTGATGTTCTGGAGATCACTGTCGTGCTGCATGACTGTGGTTTTAGCTGGAACAGTCGCACGACCTCACATTTCACTCTATGATACAAGGGTTATTGAGGAGATCTTGTTTGAGTCAAAACTCAAGGTTTCAAGATCCTGTGGCTCTCAAAGCAAGTTCATATCATCACGTCTCCACTACCATGCTTGACAGCTGGTTTCAGGTGTTTGTACTCATGTACTCTGTCACCATAAACAACTGCACTTTGAACTTGTCTGTTGACATTGTTGCATCAGTCCTGTTGCTCCTTCCAATGAAAATTTGCAACTTTAACTGCCATGTCATTTTTAGAGGGAGGATGATACCTATAAAAAAACCCTTTTAAACAAGCCAGCCATACTCAATCTTTTTGTAATTGTACTTTCTTGAACGTGAACATTTAAAGTGCTAACTGATATCTTTTGCATCTGACATGTGGCTCTCGGGAGTTGTGCATTTACTCCGAACATTCGATAGTCAGACCTTGGGGTAAATTTGTTGCGACCCTCTCTCATGGGAATATTGACAATTGTCTTGAAATTTTCCACTTGGGAAAGGTCTTTCTTGTTGTTGAATAATTGACTCCAAGTTGTTTGCAAGTAACATAAGCCTCTCCAGACTGAAGGACAGTGACACGTGTCTATAAAGTGTGACTTATGCTTCTATGTAACAGCCACGCATGTCACCCACAAACAGAATCCGTGTCATAGTTGGCAAACTTGTTTGTTTTTGTTTTTCTCTTGATTCAGTCAACTGTTTTCATGTCTGTGTTGCTCTTTTAGGTACCCTGACGTGTGCTAGATGATGTCACAGGTCTTTTTCTGCAGCTCTGTAGCTTGCAGCGTTGATCTTCTATTTTTATTTTATTTCATTTATGTCAGTCAGACATGGCAACCAAGCAGATCTCACATGAGGTGGAGCTGACAAATATTAAACAACATTACAGATAAAAAGGATGAAGAAGTGGATTTTGGAAATGGTTACAAGGAAATACAATGTTACTAATCACATCACTTAGGTTTGTTGGGGGTGTAGATCAGACTTTGATGTAGGTTACAGTGCAGGACTCAAAGCTGTGGCATAAATTCAGTATCAATTCAGTGCAGGGGTATATCTCACCTGTATATGGTTGACATCATTTTAAGGTGTACTGAGAACCAAATATTTTTTCTTTTTTTTGTGTTAAATCCTCGAACTGTGGCAGCAGTGTTGCAGTAACTGTTGCATCACATTCCGTCTTTAACATTTTAGTCCTAAAATAAACAAGAAAACCACTAGACCCAACAGTGTAAATGTAATTTTTTTCTCACAGTGAGACTTTCTTTGGATGTCTAAAGTTTGCTTTAATTATATGATCTTCTGCCATTGTGAAGGAAAATGTTACTGCTGTCATTATTTCTTTTTTCGTTTATATTGTTTTACAATGTGTGTTTTCAGTTATCAGTGTTTAACACAAGTAAAAGTCAGTAGATCCTAACGGACTAACAATGTTTTTTTTATTGCAGAAAAATTCGAGGTTCATTCAAGGTTTGTTCCAGATCTGTCATTTTTGATCCGGAGGACGTTGCAGAGCCAATTATAAAGGTTTGTTTTGGAACATGTTGGTATGCTCTGACTCTTGACTCTGTTTTCTATCCAACATGAAGGAAAACAGAAATATGTCGGAACTTGAACCAGTAAAACGTACTACCATCCTGGTAGACTTTGTCATTTAATCATAAAAGATGTCTTTGGATCATTTGAAAGTTGAGGCCATGAAGAGTAACGTGACACATAAATATTTGGCAAAATCAAATTAAGCCTAACACACTGAAACTCTTCAGCTTCATTCATATTCTGTATATTTTGTGCTTTTCATGGGTTTTGAACCTTTGTTTCTGTCTGTAAATTATAACTCTCCCTTGCTGTTTCTGCAGATTCCTTTGCGAGACTGTAAGAATATTGAGTTTGTGCAGAAAGAGAACAACCCGTTTATTGAGTGAGTTTGCTTTCATTTCTGAACTCGACTTAAAACGCCAAACACATCTCTCTGTAGTTTGGTAACTTGAAAATGACTCGTGAGTGTTGTACTTGTACTTGAAAGCACATTTTAAACATCATCCTCAAAGTTTTTTTTTGTTTTTTTTTTTTTTCAAATTCATTATAATTCTTACATGTTAACCACTGGTTGTGTTTTGGTCTTTTTATGATATTTAGTGGTCCAGATCCAGGGTTGTGTTTTTTTTTGTTTTTTTTTTTAAAACAGAATATTGAAATTATTTTTATAATTCTCAAATTTTAGGCTAGAATTTTTGTTGCTTCCTGTTGATTTATTTATATATATATATATATATATATATATATATATATATATATATATATATATATATATATATATATATAT
>JAOWBL010000013.1:3533452-3556084 GCA_028564865.1 Zenarchopterus dispar
ATATATATATATATATATATATATATATATATATATATATATATATATATATATATATATATATATATATATACTTTGATTCATCAAATTTGATTGCTATTTAATTGTTCTGATATCTTCTAATACTCTGACCCCACTCTAAATACTGTATTTTGCCATAGCTGACTCAGAGAAAAGTGGTAAAAACACAAGCCTTCAACATAATATTTTACATATTTGTCATCCTGTGCAGTGAAATTCATCAATATCTGCTTATTTCATTCAATGTCTTGTGGAGGTTACTTACGCGCTGCCTAAGCCAGAGTAGACCCATTTGGTTTTTCCAATGCCTTGATAATCTGACGCCACGTAGTAGATGCAGGCGTTGAGATGAAGCATGAACAGGAGATAGCCGATGGTGCGAATCACTCTAAGAGCAGAATAGAGACGTTAGATAATATCCTCTTCTTCTTATCTTCTGTTTCTGATAAGGTGACACAACGACTCAATACACGGAGCTTGGTGTCCATACTGGTGTTACTAATGTGGTGAACCTTGCTGGACAGCTGATGTAGCGGTAAAGTGATGAGTGCCATTGTCTTCCTGACCAGAGACCTAAATTACTGAAGGTCTTGTCTCTAGAGCAGCGTCACATCAGCTCTTGCTCTGCTCATGCCATGTACCTTGTGCAACATCTTGAGCTTTTCAACTGAGCTTTTTCTTATGAAAACAATGATTTTTGAAATATTTGTCTGCACTAGTTTGGATTAACGTTTACTTTTCACTTTTCAACATCCATTTAATGGGGGGAAAAAGCTGTTCACATGTGGGAGAAACCGATGGAACAAGGCTCTGCAGGGCTGGACAGGTTTCCGTGGAGTCTATCTGCCCCCTAGTTTCCTACAGAGAAAGTTCACCTGTGTTCCTCACTGACGCTGCATGTGACATCATTAGCCCAGTTCTCACAAGACAACAAATAAAAGTTTACAATGAATATTTCAAACAGGCCTCTCTTTGTGCAAACAGTTAAAGTATTATTCTTAGTATTGTAAAGTGTTAGTAACTGTAAAACTATAAGCTTTGATGCTAATCTGGGCTCTATGGATGGATGGGTGGACCACATGGTCCTTACCTCCAGATGTAAGCCTTGGCCATGATGCTCTCCAGACGATCACTGAACTCGAAAAATGTGTCTATCTAGATCATAAGAACGGAAATATCATCCTCAGAGAAGACCACCGGGCTTGTTTTGATCAAGTAGAATCAGCAGTTCAGTCAATTCACCTTTAGTATGCGATTGGCTCTGAAAATAGAATTGAATCCAAACTGTAGATACAACAGATCTATGGGTAAAACAGAGAGCGCATCAGCCTGTTGAGGAGAAGCACAAGTGAGACGTCACTGACGTCAGGTCAGAGTCAAGTTCAAAGTTTAGTGAATTCCAGTGAGAGTACCAAACATCTCTCTGAATCTCTGTAGTGCTTCTTCGTCATCGCGCGATCTTTCTGAAAGAAAGAAGAGGACAGTATGTCGGATTTGAGTTGTCACATTTGACTGAGTCACTGTTTTTCCGGACTTACGATGATGTCTCCTGCTTTGACGAACTGCTTGCGCGGCTGGAACAGGATGGCGTCTGCGGCGTAGATGAGGTCAGCCAGGAGGTCAAGGGTGAACCAGTACGGGTTGGTGAACTCATTGTGATATGGGAAACACAGTCGGACCGTGACGAACCACAGGTTGTAGTTGATGGCCACGGTCACCAGACTAAGCCACGCGATGTAACGGCGATCTGTGAAGGGATCGATGGTGGACCCCAGCACAGAGTCCATCACGTCTTCAAGCGGTTTCAGCACAAAGTCCACTGAAGACCAGTAAGCTGCAATGAGCTTCGTTTTCAAGGGCACCTTCACCTTCTTCTCCTCTTCTTTCCTTTTCTCCTCCTCCTCCTTCTTCTTCTGTTCATTTTCCTTCTTTTTCTTCTCCTGTTCCTCTTTCTTCTTCTTATCAGCCTCTTCCTTCTTTATCCGCTCCTCCTCTGCTTGCCGGGCTCGCTCCTCCGTGACTCTGGTGTACTCGTCTTTCTTTAATAACGGGGCTGAAAAGATGATAAAGGAGTTATATTCATCTTTTCAATCAGACTTTGGCTACTTTTACTGAATATTTTTACCGCAGCTGAGAGGAACTTTACAAAGCTCTCATGCAGAAATAGAAAATGAAAAGGAAAAATCTTTTTAAAAAACTTATGAGAACTCTCATGAGTTCCCATTCTCCCAGCCCACCCTACCTATAAACAAACAAAGAAACAAACAAACAAATGGACTAGAATTGATCAAATCCATTAGACTGATCATGTGGAAATACCAGAAGTAGATGAAAGCAGTGCATCCAAATTCTCAAATCCTAAAAAAGTAACTATCACATAGTTAACTTAAGTAACAGAAATATTCAAAAACATATTTATTGAGTAATTCATAAATAAACTTAAGAGAGAATAATGTAAATAACATAACTACATATATGAATAGAGTAAATAATATTTTATAGAGACTAGCCTATAAATATGCAGTATGTAAAGTAGACCCTCCAACCTAAAAACAAAAAACAAACAAACAAACAAAACAAAACAAGCAATCAGTCAAAGGCCAAACTAAAATGTTTAGTTTGTTTTTAAAACCATCAGAACTGTCTTCTGCCCCCCAGGGCTTCAAGAAGGATATTTAGCATGTGCTAACCCTAATATAAAGAATAAAAAATTAAAATATGGACACTTCTATCGAGGGTTTTAGTTCCTACTTTGAGTAGAAACATAAGAACTCTTCCAGAGCTTCTTAAAGTTGATGGGATAAAAGGGAAGTGCCAACATTGCTAAGAGTTGTATAACCCAACGAGATGAACTTTAAAGGAAATCTGAAAAAGAGATATAAAGCAGAAACATTGAATTAGGTGCTGAGTGTTAACTTGTTAACCTGCTGAGCACTGAAGCTGCTGCTCTCTTGTGAAACCCAGTAAACGATTATATGAAAGTTTTACACATAAAAGTGTAAAAGAGTCTCTACATTTACTTGACGAAGAAGTGGTCACACTCTGGGAATACCAAATGATGGATAAAATTATAAAACACGTTCTTTGTTATTTTTTCTAAATCTAAATCTTAAACAGTTTTGATGGGTTTAGTTTCTGCCTCACATCGTCGGCCTGACCCGACTGAGACCGATGTTAGGTTTTTAATTTTAGAAAAATAGAGTCTCTCTCTATTTTTGTAAAGTCAGAAAGAGACTGATGTAATTTATGTAAAACACATCATCACTCTGTCCCAGTAGTCTAGACGCTGTTTATCATGGTGCACTGAGGTTTAAGACAAATATTCTCGGGTTGGATGTTGTTGATTGCCCAGCAGACTAAAACAATAACATATTTTTATTTATAAATCCATTCCTGGTCTCCTGACAAACATCTGTATAAAGAGACCAATACAGCCTTCGGCCTCAAAATCTATTTTTATTGACTGCTGCTCCCTTTTGTCCAAGATGCTCTTGCAAAAGAGACTTTAAATCTTAATGAGCTCCTCCTGGTTAATAAAGGTTTGAATGAATGAATGAATGAATGAATGAATGAATGAATGAATGAATGAATGAATGAATGAATGGGAGACGTGTTGGTACTCACTGACTGGAGGACTTATCTCGGGCGATGAAGCATACTGATCGGTCACTTTCTCCTTGTAGATGTGCAGCCTCTCTCTCATCCGTTTGATGATACTTCTGAGCTGCTCGTCTGAGTACCTGTTGATGACTATGGGTGGGGGCGGGGCCTCTTCCTGCCTGAAAAACAGATTTGCACCAGTGTTACTTCTTGCTGTGGATATAAATGAATTACAGCTTTCATGAGAAATCTGACTTTTTTTTTTCATTCTTCCAGATTTCACAAAACTAATCGATTTTTTTCTTGTTTTTCTTTTTTAAAATTTCATATCTTTTAAAAGACATGGGTAAGTGTGATTGTTTTGAGAATATTAGTATCACTGGGAAAGAAACATCATGATCTAGGTTAAATGAGCCAAGACACTTCTTTAGTAAAGATAATAACTACATTTGAACAGCCTTTTAATCATTTTCTAACACTAAGCTGAGCCAGAGTAACAGTATTATAAACATTTTTTGCAATAAAAAATGTTCCTATATCTAATAGAAGATGCATCAAAAACTACATAGCTAAATAAAACAAGCTGCAGCTTGCTCTCTCTTTTTCTTACTCTGGTTTGTTCTTTGATCATATATTCTGTAATGCATTATTTAAAAAGAAAACATGTGAAAGTCTTACATCATAAGTACTGACCTCTTTTGTACTTGAATTTTTTTTGAGGAATTTCTACATGAATTTGACTTACAGTACAACATCTCAAAATTGGAACCTCTTTTGGGCTCCCATTAAGCTGAAAAGGACTTGTGCTAGAAATCACTGATCCACAAAAATTCAAAAGATTAACAAAAAGGTGATTGATTACAAGATAGCTTTAAACTGACATTATTAGTGTTACTATGTAATATATGGTAATAATTTGTCTGACGTCTTTATGTCCTGACCAACACCGTGACCCTCAGACCAATCAAAACTGATTCTGTCAGTGGTGAACAGAAATGCACTGGTACCAGTTATTGTAAATATCTGCGGTATTTGAAAATGAACCAGTTGGATCTGATTCTACTCTGATTTATATTTTAAATACTGTAGTAAAGAAGTACCAAAACATGGACGTTCATGTTTCGCCACCTTGTGGACAAGTTCTGGTAGTGTAACAACCAGAAGCTTTTATCTGTGACCGCTTTTAAAAAATATTTGTGTTCAATGGCTAAGATGTGAAATATAGTTTTAACAGTCAAATCAAAATCAGGAGCCTAAGGAGTCTTAAAAAGGACTGAGTCAACATTTGACCCTTTTGAGGAGTGAAGTCATTTGAAACGAACTACAGGTAAACCAGAGTTTAGGAAGTTTAGAAGTTGCTATTTGTGTTTTAAGAGGGGAAAAGAGACCTCTCCAGTATTGTTAAGACTAAAAGGTCTTCTCTGATAGCAGTAAATTGCAGAGCTGATGCCACCTCACACTTAATCTGTCTTGAAAGCCGCAGCTTTTCATCTCACTAATGTGTCTTGTAAAGTACAGGGGCTGCTTCTAATCTTTCCAAAAAAAAAAAAAAAAAGGCATGAAACACACAGAGAGCAGCTTCTTTTTAGTAGACTGCATAGTTTAGAAAATAAAATATACTGGTATTTATTTTGAGAGCTTGATGCTTGAGCAAAGGAAATGAAAAAAGTTATAGATGGGCATGATATTTTTTAGAAATTGGAATGAATACAAAAAGCGACAAAAAATAGCCATTTAAGTTACTCTACTGTCGGAAACCTATCTCCACACATGATGCTGGCTCATTGGATCACTGGATCCTCCTTAAAGCAATAATCGGCTCATGGACTATGAGTCTAAACCAGTTGTAGATTGAGTAACGTTGTCCTCACATCACCTTTAAACTCCGGACGCTGGTTCCACACATGGCTTAAGAAATCCACACACACTTATTTAGCTCTTTCTGCCAAACTTTTGTCATCTACCCGTGTTTCATTTACAACATGAGACCCTGTCTGTTCAAATGAGTTGATTGACAGCTGCTGTTACCTGTTGCCTTCATGGCATCTACAGCAGGGCTGAGCCAGAGCTGCTCCGATGAGCTTCTTATGCCCAAAGAGCTGAAAAGCTTTTAATCCACTTTTGAGTCATCACTCAGGGATAAAGAGCTGAGGTGCTGTGTTCACCTTTCACCGTTTCTGTCCAACAACTTACCAGGCTATCTGATTAATTAGTGTATACTCAGTGATTAATTTGATACGGTTTTCAGCGTCATTCTCTACATAAAGTGTGGTTTGCAAGCTTGTTAGTCTCTCTCAGGTGAATGGAGTGGAAATGCTCCCTTTTAATGTTTTATTAACTTAGATGCTTCTTCTCACCAATTAATCCCAGAGCAGATGGTGTGGTACTGAGAACCATAGAAACTATCATGGAGACGGGACTTACCCCTCAGGTCCTGCCTGGTCAGGGTTAGCTGGTGTGGTTGTAGGGGCTGGAGCTGGTGCTGGAGCTGGTGCTGGAGCCGGTGCTGGAGCCGGTGCTGGAGCCGGTGTCGGTGCAGAAGCTGGAGCTGGAGCTGGAGTTGAGGGAGGTGCAGCAGCTGGTGCAGGGGCTGGAGTTGATTCTGAATGAAATAAATAATCAATATTATATTTAATCTCCTCCAGACTTAGAATTATGGTGCACTTTGTCTGCTACAAAAACTGTTTCCCGTTTCTTTTTGATCCCAAGCTCTTGACAAAGAATATATTTCTTTAATCCTTGTTTCCCTGAAGGTCATGTAGTAACTTTGTACAAAGAGCTAATAAATGTCAAAATCTTTGATCTTTGCAGAGGAGTTTTAAAACCATCTGAAAATCTGTATTTTCTTGCTCACTGTAAGAGGTTCACAGGATTTGACTTGGACCATCTCGGATCTTGGACTTGGATCATCAATCTTTGTGAAGTACTGAAGTAACACATTTTCATATTTTTATACTCCTTGCTGTCTTTTGTACCCCTGATGTCATATCTGCACAAGACTGGGCCTCAGCTGAGAACCTGACCAGGAGTTTATTATTATTTTATTTATTATTATTATTTTACACATTAAATAAGAGTAAGAGGAGCTCTAGAGGACAAGAACAGAACCTAGTCGGGTGATGTTTTGTGCTCTAAGATGGCGTGGTCTGTCTAAAAGTTTTGCAACAGAAAAAAAAATTCTAGAGTTATAAAACCAGGAATACCAGTATTCAACTACATCTGTAAGACTAAAATTTGTCCCAAACAGAACTTTCCCTGTCAAACATCTGTCACCTCTGTGCCACTTCTGCATGTCTGCAGCCTTACAAGTAAAATCACATGAAAGTTTGATCAGTATTTCTGCTTTTCAAGTACACATAAAGACGGTTTAAACCATCCGAACCGTATCCTGAGTCTTTAAAAAAAAATAATCACAGGGACATAAATCAAATGTTTTAGAGTGACTGCAGACACTGAAGGGTTTTCATGTAAATGCCGAGCTGATTTCAGAAGTGTTACATTCAGAATCGATGTTCTGTACTGAAAAAAAGAAATAATTACATATATTTTGTTTGTAACTTTCTGGGACACAGCTATTGGCACACATTTTAGTCCAGACAGACAGACAGACATCTGGACAGACATCCAGCATCCAACATCACTTACCCGGTGGTTTTTCTTCTTTCTTGGCTTCATTTTCCTTATCAGCTGGCTTCTCCTCCTACATGACAAATCCACATTTTCCACAGAGTCAAATACTTGGCTCCATTTACCACAGCTATTAAAATGACACTTTAATTTCGAGAGTGGTTTCAAGAAATAAGGAATTCTCCTTTTCACAGATACATCTAAATCAGCTGAATGGATCGAGATACAAATTAGAAACAAAGCTCTGATATTAGGAGAAATCACTTTTGTGTACTAGATGCTAAACTCTTCTTATTTTTTTTTTGGTTATACTTAATTCAGTTTTGGCTGCTGTTGCTGGCAAAAAGCATGACAGAGTATCACAAACAAAAAACCCTTTTTAGCAGGAGCATGTTTAATTACAGCGGGGCTTACCTTGGCCGTAGCTGGAGCCGGAGCTGGAGCTGGAGCTGGAGCCGGAGCCGGAGCTGGAGCCGGAGCCGGGTCAGGGGTACCTGTGGTGGTCCCAGACTCCCCTGGCACCTGGGGGCCTTTGAAGAGGCCCTTCAACTTGGCAAACATGTCCAAAAACCTAAACAGGCATATGTTAGATTGCTTGCTCCTTGTACGAAAGGTACGTGCTGATACTCATGGAGCTAAATGATCTCTGGCTTCAAGCTCTCTATTTCTCTGTCACCCCATACCACCCTCTCCACCTCCTCCAAGGCAACGTGTCCTCATAACTAGGCTGGCCCTGATGGTATTAGTGCATTTAGCAGCACTAATACTCTTGCACACAGAATAGTCCGCGCCATCACCAGTGACTAAGAAACCCATCGCTATCTCATTTAAGTTCCAAATAGGCTTATTGGTGACCACTAAAGCAGCGAGGGCAGCATAAACAGAACATGTTTGTCTCTTTTAAAAGATAAAAACATAATGTCCACCTGCACTACAGGGCCTATGTTGTATCAGTGTGAGATTACAGATCACCTCAGTTACTACAGTAAAGTAATGATGACCATATAGGGGGGTGGGGGGAATAGAGATCAAAATAACCCTCAGAGGTGAAATAGTGTTAAATGACTGCCCTGTGTGTAGTTTAAAGAGAACTGAAGAGATAATGTGTCAGTCACCAAGTGTGGATGCTGCTCTCAGCTTGCTGGTTTAAATAGATTCTCACTCTATTATTCCTTTTATAATTATAGTTTAATTATTGGTTTGAATAAAACAAACAATATATCAAAGGAGAATGTCTTAACTACAGGGTTTAAAAATCTTATTAAAGCCTGGGAGGAAAGCAGAGAGCCATTGTCTTGAAGAAAGAAATGTGATCATTTCTTCATGTGATCAGATTCATGTGGTCATGTGATCAGACAAGTCTAGATTGACTCTGGTCCAGAGTGATGGGCGCATCGAGCTGGGAAGAACAATGGATGAAGTCATGCCTGGTGCAGAACATGCAAGAGTCTGATGCAGTATCATGATAAAGGGCTGCTTTAGTTAGCCATAGGTACAGCAGTGTCATATGTTCAAAAAAATGAAGTCAGCTGACCACGTGGTCATGTTGAATGATCAGGATTTTCCATCAACAGATTTTTTTCTCCTCTGATGCCACGACCGTATTCCAAGATGACATTGTCAGGACTTGTCAGGCTCACATAAAGTCAAACAGTTGCTCGAGGAGCACAAGACATCATTTCCACACACTGATTTTACAGACCTATTTTAGAGTCTTTAAAATGTGTCAGAGATGTGTCAGATTGGTCAAACTCTTCTATCATCAATACAAAATCGAGCTTCAGTTGACTTTTAAACCCTTCACCCTTCACTCAACTCCACAACTTCCCTCTGATCTATATTGTCAGGTTTTCTCCTTTCTGTTTTTGCATTTTACTTTTGCATCATCATTTGCTGGACTTTTTCATCATCTTTTCTTGTAGTTCAAAATGACTCCACTACCAGCTACTCGATCTATATTTAACTGATTTTATTTTACTGCTCCAGGAATGATCAATCCAGTTGCAGCAAGACAGACGCGGCTCGTCTCAGCTGGGGGTTTCCTGTGATGTATCTCTGAACGTTGTGAAAGGACCATTGAGTCGTCAGGGACAGGGGAGAGGGAAGGATGAGTGGATGAGGGGACAACTGAGTGCCAGCGCACGTTTTACCGTCTCTTCAATTCTCTGGTATCCAGTGCAGCAGAAAGATGGACCATTAGATCCTCCCACATTCCTTTCAATAATCTAATTAAGCTCTAGGGGCGGGGTTAAGCCTTTGACGTCGTTGTGAGAGAGCCTGCTACACAATAAGAGCTCAAATTTCAGCTTTATGTTGGGCCACTTACACCTCAGTTCCAGCAGGAGAGAGAAGACTGCAGCTGCAAACCACACCTCAGGATCCTGCCTGTAGATAACAGATCAGTCTGCAGCAGACCACTACAAGACCTGGAGGTCAATTTTCAGCTCAGGGTGGACCAAGTTGCATTTCTGCTGGTCAGTGTCATGTGACTCTCCACACTCATCACTGTGATTCGAGGTTGGTGTGGAAATGATAGTTTTGGAGGGTCTAGAAGAAAGGAGGACACCTAAAGCAGGAGAGACAACTATGATTACTTCCTCTACAATACCATAAAATCAAGCACTATTCAGATCGTTTCTTGAGATAAATAAAAAAAAAGATGCACTTTGAAGGTCTCCTTCAGGTTATTGTAGAAAGAAAAAAATTAGAGCTTGAAATATTTATGGTTTTTATCTCCCTAACTAAACTTTTAAGTAATCTGTAGTTCATGAGTCCCTCCCCTATCCTTTTTTTTTTTGAAGTGAAGTTATGTCAACAACTTATGAGATGCTTGTGTTTCTAAGCTACAGGAGACAACAGTCCTACGGAGCTCTCAAACCACAGAATCACTGAGAGATTGTGATGGCTGCTCCTGATGAAGACCACGGAGGACCACATTTTCAGCATTTCACTGAAAACATATTTTCTTCACTCAGTTTTGGGAATCCTCAATTAGATATCTTTAAAGTGCTTCACTTTTGCACCCGACACTAATTTACTTTATTATTTCACATGACTTTACAGCAAGATACTTTCTTTAGTGAAGATCATACTAATTTGCTCCTGTAGTTTGTAGTTTGGTAGCATGATGTGCACCACACTGAACATGAACCAGGGTGAACAATGGAGAGATTTGTCAGAGGAGGGAATAAACTAAATTATTGCTGAGCATGTTAAATATAAAGGCTGTAAGCCCATCTAAAATGATGTTTATGTTTCTGTGACTTCAGGTGTTATTAAGAAGTAGGCTCAAGGGTCCACAGGACAGTAGCCAGGTAGTGACCACAAGAGGAAACGCAAACCCTGATAGACTGTTGGGGCTTTATAAACTCTTTTTCTATGTTCAGAGCTGCATTTCCAAAACTTACCAAAAGGGGGCAGAGCATCCCTTCATATGACCCCGTTGTCCTTTTTTCTTTCTTTTTTTCCCCTCCACAGATGATGAAACTATGTTCATTAGAATTAGCCAGATGCTATTTTGAATTACCCTGAGAAAGACATCAGAGTGAGTTATGAGTATTTTAAAGATGGCAACATCTGCTGCCACCACAGAAAGTGAAATGAGCCTCTAATAGTCGATTCCCAACACGCCAGAAAAACAATAATTATCTGATGAGTCTTTGAGGTGAGGTGTTTTCAGCCAGTGATTATTGACACAGCTCGATGTGGTTTTTTTTTTGTTTGTTTGTTTTTGAGTCAGTGGTGACATACTAAGTTTGTACCTTCTGAAACCTTCTTGTTTTATCAGTGACCGAGCTGTGATTTAAATTGCTCATTGAAGCTCAAGTCACATGTCTCCCACAACACAAAGCCAAGGGAGGGATCGGCCCGGAGCTCAGGTGTTCTGGGCCACGGGTTGTACACAGGAGGACTCGGGTGACAGGTGTCTAAAAAGCAGCATTGGGCTTACACTGAGCATTTTACGTCAGTCTCTAAGATCTGCTTTGTGAAATCAACATCCCTTGTAGCTATATTTATTCATATCTTAATATAGCCATGATATATATGTATGATAAAGGCTATGGGAAGGAAGGAAGGATGAAAGGAAGGAGAGAAGAAAGGAACTGGAGGTGACAAAAATGAAAAAGAAGGAACAAAAGAAGGAAATAGATTGGAGGAAAAAGAAGGGAAGGGATGAGTGATGGAAATAAGGAATGAAAGAAGTGGACATCATGGATAGATGAAAGAAGGAAAGAAGAAAAAGAAGGATACAATGAGGAAACAGAAACAGGAATAGAAAAGAAATAGAAAAAAGAGATAAATATAGAAAATGGAAATAGTCAGGGAATAGAAGTCAGGGAGTGAAGAGAGAAGAGTACAAGGAAAGGATGAATGGGTAATAGATAAGTAATGTCTGTGGGAAGGAGAGAGCAAGGTACAAAGAGGAGAAAATTGATTCACATCAGAAGGAGGAAGAGAAGAAAGATTGCAAGTCAAATTGATCAGTGCTGTCTGAGAGATGACAAGTGAATGGCCTCCTTTGACACGGTGATCATTTCTCATAAACGTTAACAGCCAAATTTCTCTTTTTTGCTTTTTATGTTGCTGTGTGACACACCCTGGGCACCAATCAAATCATATGTGACAAGACTGTCATTGTTAAGCCAGAGATCTCCTCATCACGTTTGTTCTGAGCATGACAGAAGTCTGCTGCAGCTGAAAAATATTTCTCTGTGGGTTAACCTCTGCTGAATTAGTAACACGGAGAGGCAGATATGATGGCATAAAATTTAAATGATGCCTGTTAGGATGTGTACGTTACAGCAGAAAACAGCCAAGAATATAAACACCGGCACAGCGTCACAGAGGTCTGCATGACTGAACCAAGTTTCAGCAAGTAGCATGAATCAAAGTACAGATAAATGACATTCAAGGAGCGGTTTGACATTTTAACAAATGCACTTATAACTTCTGTTGAAGTGGAGCTGTAACACTAATATTTCATGAGTGCGGAAACCATTTCTGGGGAAACAGAGGCTGAAAGCAATGACTTCCTCTTCCCGGAATCGTGTTGGCATCGTGAAGTTGCCAGGACACAAGGAGAAATACCAGGAAGTCACTTTCCCATTGTTTTGCTAAGAACCACTCACAATTCATGCACATGGGTGCTTATAAAACTCAAGAGGCATTTTAAATTCTTTCGTCCTTGTTGCTGGAATTTCATGCATCATTGACGCAAACCAACTTAAGAAAGAGAAAAGAAACAGGAAATGAAAGATGGGATCTCATCAATTCATTGGGACTGGCTTTATTCTACAGCTCACGAGAGTGAAATCTGTTCATAACTTAGAGCAGGCTGCTTTAGTTCACGCCATTAGTTTGAAGTTGACACAGAGCAGCTGCATCTCTGGAGGCAGGACGTCGATTTGCAATGAAAATCACAATAACTCCTGAATTGTGTCAAGCGGTTTTGTTTGTTGCAAGTACCAGGTGAATATTTATGATGCAGGACTTTTTCCACACTTTTTCACGCCGCCTCGCTCCCCTCAGTAACTGGCTGCATGACAGGACCAGCTGGCTGTTTATCATGTGAAACCTGCCTGTGTGTGAGTCTGAGACTATCCCAAGAGCCATGCAGTTCAAAGGTTGAAATTTCTCAGCTATGGGGTTTAGCTGCTCAGTCACACGTCTCCTGTGGCATAAAAAAAACATCTCAAGTGATAAAAACCTTTATTTTTACTGAAATCTTTGACTTGTCTTCATGGAAAGCATAGTATCCACCCATTTCATCCTGTAACTTACCACACCCAGCTCTGGCGGTGTTTTCTCTCCCATTTGCTTTAGGAAACATGCACGTGCAAGAAACAAGTGGAGGAAGGTGAAGGTTAATGAAAGGTGTTTCTCCCATCTTGTCTTGTGCCACCCTGCACAGATGGAGACACTGATAACATCCCACCTCTTCCTCTCCTTTCATACAGGCGGGATTCTGACCCGCAGCTGCCTCCATGCGGAGCTCCTCTTCTCCACTTCTTTTGAGCTGCATCTCTCTCTCTCCCTCTCTCTCTCCCTCTCTCTCATAAAGCACCTTTTTAGTTTTTAGTCCAAGGATCACTCAAGGCGCTTTTATAACACAAACAGCTTTCTCTCACCGTCACACGCAATCTCTCTCTCTCTCACACATTAATTAGGTTAATTTATTTATTAGACTGAATTATTCTTATAAAGTGTAAATGAAGCGTAGGTGGTGGAATTTAGTATCATATTTTTGGTTTAGGAGGCAACCAGAGTTCCCCGAGAAAAGCGATGCAGATAGAAGGAGAACATGCAGAAGCCACACAGAAAGACCCAGCTGAACTTTCTAGCTGTGAAGTGTCAGTCCAAACCACAGCACTGTTGTGCTGTTTGTCCTGAAGAATACAGGAGAACAGGAGCAGGAACTAGCATCACCACAGCAGGACCTGCAGGAGAAGAAGAAGAAGGGAGAGAGACTAAGGAAGATGAACAATATTAATGCTATCAAATGGTCCAGGACAATCTTAATCTGAGATACGAGAGACGCTCAGGAGATGTGAAGATACTCAGGACACAGTGGGAGAAGAATAGCCTCAGAGACTTAAAGCCTGTATTAGAAATGAAGGTCTTAAACTTAACCTTAAATGTTGAGAGGAAGTCTGCCTCCCAGAACAAAGGTGGGACTTGATTTCACAACAAAGGAGTCTGATAGCTGAAGGTTCTGCCACCGTTTTCAGACCTACAGACTATTGGAAACGGAGTAAACCTGCATTTAAGGAGCAGAGTGTTCTGCTACGACAATATGAAACTACGAGGTTTTTCAGATATGTTGGAGCTTTATCGTTCAAGGTTTTGTACAAAAAAGGTAATATTTTGAATTCAATTCTGTATTTCACTGGGAACCAGTGTAGCAAACCAAGAACTGGTGAGATGGGATCTCTGTTTTAAGTTCTAGTTAGTACTCATGCTGTAGCATTTTGGAGCAGCTGAAGATGTTTAACATTTACAGCAAGAAAGCAAAGAATTATTATAATTCAGCCCAGAGGTGACAAAAGCATGGGTTCATTTATTTGCATCCTCTTCAGTCGGGATTTTCTAATTTTCTTTATATTACACATTTGAGATTCAAGCAAAGTCTTGATTTAAAATGACTGAGATTCTTAACAGTAGATCTAGAGGCTAAGGTCAGTAATGCCCATCTTCATAAGTATCATCCTAAACAATATAGAAAAACCTTTTATTGAGCAGTAACAAGAAAAAACTCACCTGAAGGACATATATTCTGCACTTCTGAGTTTTTAAAGGGATAAAATACTGTTGTTTGGATGAGTGTCACCTTGCACCTCAGGACACCTTTGCACATCAGAGCTAAAGTAAATGCTACTCCGTCACTTCCATTGACTATTATTGTAATAGGTTTTCTTCTGTTGAAAAGAAGTGCTCACTGCTTTACTGGAGGGCACAGAAGTAAAGCATTCAGAACATATTTAAGATATAATTTTTTTCAACTTTTTAGACTGAACGCAAACACCAGCAAAAAAAATGGAAAAAGGAGGCAGAGACTGAAACACAGGCGTCATTCTTTAAAACTGGTAATCTGTGCCTCCCTTTTCTCATACTCTCCTTGTTTTCCCTCATGTATAATTCACTTTTCAAATCTCTCAAGCACAGTCAAACAATGTTTACTGTGCCATTTGGAAATTTCTAAAGATGTAGGCCCTGTTTTAGTTACTGAAGATGGTTTTGTGTTGCTGTTTATCTATTTTTTTTTTTTGTTTTGTTTTTGGGCTCACGTCCCACAGTAACCGCCAGCTGTAATTATTTTTCTGTTTGTTCCAAAAGAAACAGGAGATGTAAACACATCCCTTCCTGTGAGCTTTTGTTTGTCACACAAAAACCGAGCAGACATAAAACTTTCAGAAAGGCAAATGTGGAATTTGAAATCACTCTTCTGTATGTGTGGCACCGACTTCAAAAACAAGTTAAAGCAATGACGGCGCCAAATTGTGTTTTACAATAAGAAATGCTAATTTAGATGTGGAATTAAGCATCCTGGCGAGCCTTGGTTATAAAGAAACATCACAAAGGTTTATTTCAAGCATTTTATTTATATGTAGTGAAATTAGTTTGACTGTAGTTTTGTTCACAGATTTGTAGCCAACCAAGGTGTGCATATGTGTAGCAACATATCCCGTTTGACTAGTGAAAATACTTTAATAACAGTTCTTTGGGACACAGGAAAAGGCCATCTGTCATCCATCATCTGCAGTGCGGCATCGGTGATTGTATCTGCCTCTCAAACTTGGCACAAATTATGAACTTTAAACAAAATGTATGTAAACTTCCCACGCCCACGCTTTGACTCCCACAGAGGATCAGGCGTCCCAGAGCAGACCAGACCCTGCATATGACAGACACTATGATGTAACCTAACCCAAAAATGTGATCCGCACCCCCAGAAGCACAAAGTAACCCCACTAGAGTTCATGTAAGAAATAATAAACTCATATACATTGTTGGGATATTAAAGAGAAATCTATGAATACCTAAATGTGTGTAAACATGGATGCTACCGTATTAAACTTTAGAAAGCATACCTTTTCTGTGGGCAAATTTCCTGCAGGTGGAGCCAGTCTCAGTGAGAAAACATACACATCTCAAAAGCTGTCTGACTTAGGACAGAGAGCATGTGTCCTAATATACAAATAATATATATGTTTGCATTAGTGTTAAACTAAACTGCAAATATTGGATTTATACTGAGGGACTCTGAAGTATAATCTGTAAGAGAACCATGAGCATAGCAAAATTTCAGGAACAAGTTGAACACATGTTTCATAAGCCTCCCAATTTTTTGTGTATTATAAAGAATTTTAAAGCCACTATATGTAACAATACCACTTCTGAGCACAAGAGGGCATGTAGTGCTGTTGTGTTAATAAAGATTTGCTTTTGTAATACTGATTTATCTCACTAGAGCTGCACTTCACAGTGCTTTCATTCGGAAGCTGACAGATGAACTTTCTTTCAATATGCTTCCCCCATCTGGTCATGGAATGGCTTTAAAAGCGTAGAAGTCCAAATTTATCAATCTTTCACCGAGATGCGGAGATTTTGTGGAGCATGACTTCTTATTGCAGCCTGATGTAGCTTATGTGGAACAACAGAGAAGGTTTCAGCTCCTAGTTTACACCTGGTTTCCAGGTGAATTGTCTTCCTTTGTTTGGCAAACGATCATGTAAGCAAAACAGACTTTCATTTTTCTTTTACTTAATTTTATTTTTTTTAAACATTGAGAATTTAGTTAAGGAGTTTCCAGATAAAGCAGAGGTAGAGCTGGAGTAAAATGTGATTCAGATTGATCACTTGACTTTCACAGTAGTTTTGCTAAAGGCACTTACATGCTGTGTAGGTTTGTGTGTGTGTGTTTAGGTGTGTGTGTGTGTGTGTGTGTGTGTGCATGCGTGTGTGTAAGCACATACTACTATTTGGACTCCATGGTTCTCTGGAAGTGAAAATCTGGTGAGGCAGCAGGCACAGGTGAGAAAAAAAACTCAGTGCATTTGAATGTGATATAAGGTCAGCAGTACTGTACACATACCTACTCTCTCTCTCTCTCTCTCTCTCTCTTTCCTGTTCCCGTGAGAGGCTGACTGTGTGCCAGACAGGAATTGCATACATTGTCATCCTGCTGGGACGCAGCACTTCTCCCTGCAGCTCGACCATGTGGGATGATGCATTTTTCCTGGGATGGGATGGGCGCCCAGCCCTGGTGCTCATGGGTAACAGCCAGGGGGACAAAAGCTTTTCATACACAAACTCAGCACACCTCACGGTGTGTTTTCTGAAGGAAGACGGGGCTCCACCTGCTTTGTCTGCACTTTCACACAGTTTTTCTTTCTGTGTTTTGTCTGTTTTTTTCCATTTCCATTTCCTCTTTCCAACCATTCCAACATCAGAGCAGCAGACGAACTCAGAGAGAAATCCCTGTTTTTCTCCTCCAGCTCTCTTTTCTTCAGTCTATGGCAAACTTCATTAAGCCCAGGTTTAAATGGTTTTTTGAAAGTGTAGGCAGATTTTACCACAAATTTCTCCTGTGACCCTGTTTTTTTCCACATTTTAACAAGAAGTTGATCACTGTGTTCAGTGGTTCAGGTCTTTACTTGTGTGCATGGAATAATTTTTAAAATAGCCCTCCTGGAGCCTTTAATTATTTTGTCAGTGACTATAGGCAGCTTGCACAAGTGTAATATGAAATCATGAATTTAAATATTTTGCTGCCAAGGCAAAAGTGACCTTTTGGTGTTCAGTTTACAAAATATTTCTATTAAAATGAGGGAGAAGTTGCATGAAAGTATGAATTCATTTCTGATGAACTGCAGTGTATTTTTGCAAGACATCAGTAAGAAACACAGAGGACCTTTATCACTTTTTGCACTACTTATATAAGAGCTGACTTCTTAAAGCTTCTTTCCCAGAGAGTCTCTCTGGCTTACGGCCCAGAGGGGAAACTTCTGCTGGTTCTACAACTCCTGCTGTGCCCTTCGCTGTCTTGAACAGTAAAAAGGGAAGTCATATCCACATCCACATGTGCTCTCAAATCCATAAATGTGTTGTTGCCTCTAGGTAGGGGCTAGAAATAAAAATCCCATTTTCTGAATATGTTGCAGATCTGAAATTCAGGAAAGGATGTACAGTATATTATAAAATAAATAAAAACACTAAAACATCTCAAGGTGAGCACGTGGATTTTTTAAATCATCATGAAATGTAGGAACTGCTTTAAAGAATCCAAACTCTGTGTGATGTTAATTCCGTCATC
This sequence comes from Zenarchopterus dispar, assembly GCA_028564865.1. Classification (NCBI taxonomy): domain Eukaryota; kingdom Metazoa; phylum Chordata; class Actinopteri; order Beloniformes; family Zenarchopteridae; genus Zenarchopterus; species Zenarchopterus dispar. The sequence goes on from JAOWBL010000013.1 coordinate 3,551,514, forward strand.
TGGGGCACCCATGAGGTTGCACCAGGACCACCTTTGAAAAGGGAGTCCTACAGGCTCATCCATGGAAATCTTGAACACTGCTGACCCAAAAGGTACAATTAAACATTCTTTACATGTGTAATCCCAAGCTGTTCTTGCAGTCATGAGAAACTCTCCTGGGAGCCTGTGCAGGAAGCCAAACACAGAGGTGATCCATCTATCCTTTTCTGTCCCCATCATGAGTCTGTGTGTAGCCTTCTGAGCCAAATGGTGAGGTTGGAGAAGAGCCCTGACTGACAGACAATACATAACTCTGTAAATCTGAAGATAAAGAAATGACATGACTTTTGATTTTGACTTAAAACTGAAGATACAAAACAACATGTTGAAGCTGTTCTTGGATTCTCCTGGATTGTAGATCAGAGCATCATCTGCATAAAAATGGTAATATGCATGATGGGTTTGGAAAAAGCTGGTAAAAAAAATGGGGAAAAAAGGGGGTCCTCAGACTTACCACCATAACTTTTAAGACCGGGGCTAGCCACAAATTCATTGAACTATACTAAAGCTAAAGTTATTCAGAGTAATGGAAATGTTACTGTCAGAGATAAACTGTAAAATCTGAGCCCCTAATTCTGACTCACTCTCCCAAATGACACAGTAGGATGCTGAAATTAGCAGTATCACAAAGGGAACTTCAACCTGAAAGAAATTAAATGGAGCAGTCATCTCTGACTCTATTCAGCAGTGAATCACTGATCAACTTAACAAATGCTTTCTCTGTACATTGAAACTCTCTAAAACCAGATTTGGATTCTTTTATAAATGCTCTTCTAAATCATCTTTGAAATCAAGTATACAGAAATGATTTTCCCCAGAACCTCAAATGAAAAGGATATTTGGAAATAGGTCTAAAATGACTTAAAGATAAGGGGTGCAAATAAAGTTTTTTTTAGCTGCAGATGAACAACAGCAGACTTAATATTGTCTGGGAAAAAGAATGAATAAAAATGTTTAAGATAATAAGGCTGATTGTGGAGAATACTTCCTTAAACAGCCTAATGGAAAGTATATTGAGAATACAGGAAGAGGATGTCGTTGGAGAGTCTGTGCACTCTAACTCTTAGTGAAGTACATCCAACTGTGTAATAAAGGCAGAATTAACATGACCAGTAGAAATCCTTTAGAAATCAGAAATGATTTCTTTCCAAGGGAACTCAGAGAAAAGAGTCAGATTTTTTTCCATTAGAGAAAGAAAAACCCACAATGGTCACTGAAAAAATGCCAAACTGACAGAAGTAATAAATAATAGATTACCGAACATTGACAAATGAAAATCTCACACTGCTTTTGAATTGTGGTTCATCAGAATAATTTAAAAAACCAACTAATGAAACTGAACACCCCAGGTTCACTTCACATTTTGTCAGTTGTATTTAGGCTCACTATACAAAACTGTAAAGGTCAGAATCTAAAGGAGCGAGTGTGAACAGAAAGGACCATGGCCTCATCAGATACTAAGTGGAAGAGACAGAGAACTGGATTTTATCTCAAATATCATACTGTGAAAGAATTTTCTCACTTTTTGGTCCACTTTCACAGAACTTAGTTCAGTTCACTTGAAAACATGTCAAAATATCCTGGCTTTATTATTGTATATGTGCGTGTGTTTCCTTAATTTTATCTTCTGAGGGTTTGACTGTGGTCACTGAGTCAAAGAGTCTTATTTTTGTTTTCTGGTTTTAAACTTGTCTGGGCAATCCTTTAGCCCCAAAGAGAAAAGAACTATTCCAAAAGAAATTAAAACTGTGAGTGAAGTTTTAGGCTTGGAGCGCTGCAGGTAGGTGTGGAGACAGAACATCATGCTGAAACATCCAACTCCATAGGCCAGAAAGAGTTCCAGAAATAAAGACAAAATCTCCACAGCACCATAAAAAGTGGAAAACAAAAAGTTGTTCCAGTCATTTGGTAGTTTGACCTGCTGGCAGCCTGTATTTTTCTTCTTCTTCTTCTTCTTTTTTTCTCACAGTGAGAATAACCATCCGATTGACTGAAAAAGGGAGTTCAGAAGTTCTGGGAAGCTTGTTCAGAATGCTCAAGACAATGGCTACAGCACAGAAATAAGGGTTAAGAAAGCAGATATTTGTAATAAAAGAGTTACCCTGTTGGTGAGCAGATGAGGGGAAGATGGCTCCTTGCTGCAGAAGGGTGGACAAGCTGAAAATGGGATGTGTACACATGTAGCAGTAGACTTAGGAGAGGGACTTCCTGTCAGCTCCAGACAAGGAAAACATCTAGTGTCTGAAGAAAGTCATGAGAAGCTGATAAGTGCTACTTAAGGAAGGTGGTGAACCCAAGAACAGCTAAAGCCTATCCCAAAGGTTCATGTGAACGGTGGGTCCATGCAATTCTCCCAGTCCATATGAAATCTGGGACATTTGGGACCTTGATGTGGAACTCACAACAATCTCAGCTCATTGGTTGAAGATCCTATGGCTTTCAACACATTTTGTCGGAATGTATAAGTGGCAGCTGTCCAATATCTCCAAACATCTATGTTTCATATGAAGTGAAATGTTTCGTTTCATATGCTGGAATATTTGTGAAAATGTTTGTAATTTTCTAGATGGCAATCATACAGAGAAGACTGCAGCTGCACCTTCTACAGCTGCAGAAAGAAGAAGAAGAAGAAAATCTAGTGGTTGTAGCTGCTGCTTACAGTGGGCTGCAGCCAAGCAACGCATGTATGATGTTCTTCTGGAAGCATGCACAGAGATGCATACTTTCCACTTTGCGCGTCTCTGTTCGAAAGATGTTTTTGTGAATGCTGCTGTGTTCTTATGCCATACTTACCGGAACATAGTGTATTGTTCTCTTAGATGGTTCCTAAGGTTTTTGTCTGTTGGCCCTCTGACATGGCTTTTCATGGCACAGTTGTAGTAAATCTTGGACATGACCATCAATCTGACCACAAACTTATAAATGGGCTATGGAAGCTGGATTCTTATAAAGCTGCCTCAAGGAGGACATAGGAAATGGTCCAAAAATTGTTCATAGAGTGTTTGCTGGGTTGGTACAGGTCATTGTGACCGATGCTTAAAGAGACAAAGACAGACACTTGAGGAGCACCAGGAGTGACATTTTCAAATTAAGAGAGGATGTTTCGAACCGGTACAAAAGAAGTTCTGTCACTAAGCCAGTACAAAACAAAGTTGTAGCAGTTTTCTTGTGAAGAGTTCACCGCCCTCGTTTGGTAGCGCTTTTTAACAAATGTAGATGCTTTTGTTAATCTAGTCTATAATGATGTTGGACAGCAACATATCAAGCCAGTAAAGAGAGTAACTAACTACCATAAAGGCTAATAACCATGAAATTAGATTATTAGTTACAGTGTTACTTCTACTGACGTTCCAGTAAATCTTAAAAAATTAACCTTGTCATCCTGCCAACAATGTAAGCGCACAGAGCAGCAGCTAACATGTTACGCTGGAACATGGAGACTCAGCTGCTCATGTTCACCATCTGAAAACATTCCCATTGCTTTGATTATGTAAGCAAGAAAGATGACAGGACTTTTAGCATCAAATGTAAACCGTGTACGTTCAAAGACTCTTTCCAGGCCTATCTCTCTACAACTGGCAATAACTGGACCCATAAACGTTTTATCAGGATGACAGTTTATTGGAATAATGGGTTGAGTTTGCACTGCGTGAAAGCTGCTGTGGAGCGAAACACATTTATGATGTTCTTAGTGCAGAATTTTAACAGCTTCATGATAATAAAATAAACTTTTGAAATGGCCCAGCCTGCCAATTCTGACCATGCAGAGGAAGATGCTGCATTGAGAGGAAGAGGACAAGGCGATAACATTTAAAGACATTAAAGATGCACTCTCAAATTACAGGTTCATGAATACAGTAGGAAAAAAAAAATACTCAGAACCAGTGTTACCTATAGAAAGAGGTGTTCTCATGATAATAGTCATAATTGTAAAGAGTTGTTCTCATGACAGTAATTATATTTACAAGTTCTTTGAATTTCAAAAGGTTATACACGTCCTATGAAAGTAGAGCTATAGCTGTATTCACCCAGGTTCACTTGCAGGTCTGTGTTTTGAGGAAAAAGGAAGCAATGAACTGTTTTAAGTGAGGATACTGAAAATGTAGCAAATAGTGACATAAATTATTTTAGGAATGAAGAATATATTACTTTTCTGAGTAGATAATTAACCAAGTTAAATGCATTTTAGTGTGCTGCATGGATACAGCTTCCACAAACTGTCACAGCTCTGTCAGGTTGACAAACAAACAAAAAATATAGATTAAAAAAATTGAAGTCTGGATGACAGTGAGCTGTCTGTGTGTTGTCCACTACAAATATTACTGGGCAAGAGAAGCATCTCCCTGTTGCGCATGCACACACACACACACACACACACACACACACACACACACACACACACACACACGCGCGCGCACGCACGCACGCACGCACGCACGCACGCACGCACGCACGCACACACACACACACACACACACACACACAGCAGCAGCAATTCATTTCCTGATGTTCAGCCTGTCCTGGCTGATGCC
>JAOWBL010000013.1:3556184-3606158 GCA_028564865.1 Zenarchopterus dispar
TCTCGTTCTTGTCCTCGTTCTCCTTCCTCAGTTTGTTCTCTGGACTCACGGTCAGTGGATCTTAATTAAAGTTGTGTTTTGGACTTCCGCTCCTGGGTTCTGTCTGATACCTGCCGCATCATCACACAACAGAAGAAGCCAAAATAGAAAACAAATAAATGAAAATTTAAAACCAGAGCTTACACAGTGAGTGTCTAGATTTGACATTACTCCAGTTTACCACTGCAAGCTTAGCTATCACTGACATGCCTTTGCAATGCTGACTGACAGGACAAGAAGTTTGTACCATAACCTGCATATATGCATATGTGTGTTACCTGATGAAAATATGACAGGCTGCACCTTTGGAGAAAGAGTTTAAACCAGATGATTCCTTTTTTTTTTTTTTTTTACTGGGAAAGCTTGAAATTGGACATTCATAGTTGTTCTTGTGCAATACTGTGTTACCATGGAAACATCTCTGGTACAACTCACTCATGTCACTTTATCTGTTATTATTTATTCACCCCTATTTACACCTTAAATGCTGCTCTGTACATAAACATAGTCATACTTTTACCTCATATTTATTACTGGTTATTTATCATGTTCATCTGCTGCAGTTGTACATAATCATAGTCATATATTGTACATAATACTATATACTATATACTGATGCCACTTTATCCATTTATCCTGTCATATCCTGCAATATCTTGTTTGATTGCGTGTTTCCTATTTTCCCTGCTGTTCTTAAAATGTGCGTTGCAACACTGGAATTTCCCCACTGTGGGACAAATAAAGGATATCTTATCTTATCTACTTATCTATCACCAAATGAATTATAGTTACAGACCATGTAAGATCTATTAATGGCAGTGATGTTTCTTTGTGGCTGCATGATAATGTGCTTTGTCAAAATACAGAGTTTTTTTTTTCAGTAAAAACTTCAAAATTCTCAAATTTCATTCCAAAGAAATCTGAGTTGGGTCTCACGTACAGGAACTGCTGCAGACATCTTGATTTCAGCAAAGATAGGTTAATAATATAACTCTATTTGCTATCGTAATTGAGACAAAAACAGCTCCCACGTCACATGTCTCAAAGCACTGAGATCTGATAGCTGATGCTGAGTTTAAATTCAGTTTATTCAGTGGTAGATCGCATGCCACTCAGAAATGGTATTTAACAGAATATGCTCACTAATTTTTCATATTATTCAGTACTGGTTTGGTACAAAAATTAATAAATAAAAAAGTCATGCTTATTTGAGCACTAATGTGCTATAAACCAGTGAGCATGGACCAAAAAAGGTGAAACAACCACAATACATTCACTATCTCCTCCACTTAATATACAGTGCAATATCTTTATTTATTAGTCTGCTACAGCTGTCTTGTAAATACGTAAAAAAAAAAATTAAATATTATTTCTGAGCTGTGAAATTAAAAAAAAAAGTAAATACGTAAAATAATCCTGCAAATATACAACTCATGTCTGCTTATCCAGTTTGCACTTTATTCACAAAGTCATGTCTCGTTGTACCCACGTTCTTATGTTACACTTTTTTGTGTATGGCTTTTCTTTATTTATTCTAATGTTTGCTCTTTTTCAACATTGGATATAATATCTTGTTATTTATATCAGGCAGCTCATGCTTTTAAATTGCTTTTTGGATACATATAAAGTTTTTTTTTAGTTGATATTTTAAATTTGAATTTGAAAAATCACTTAAAGGCACAAATTTAAAAAAAACAAAGCATAAATATTACATGAAACAAGTCATGAGAGTTTTTTTCTCAGTTAGCACAATTTAAACCATGTTGTAAAAAACAAAAGGGTCATTCTAAAAACAAATATCCTATTTAACTTCACTTAGATATGCACATTTAATGTATTCAGGCACAGTTTTGGAAATAGTATAAAATCTACAAAGCTCATAGACTTTGCATCTCTGTAGCAGATTAATGGTGTGCATGGAGAGCTCTAATGTATAATCCCTCCATATTCTCCCTCTTTTATTAGAAAGCTATACATTATCTTGTCTCATTATCATCTGGAGTCTAGTGAATGCTCCATTTTTATGGCCTCTTTTAGCCCGCTGCTCTGACGTTACATCACTTACCTTGTCATCTCTACACACTCTGTTGTCACCAAGACAGATCCTTTTCTCTTCCTTTTTTCTCTTTAATTCTTTATTCCTCCCTTTCTTTGCTAAAACCCAAACACACATGCTTTTTTCTCCAACAACTTCTGCCTCCGATGTGCTAGCCAGAGTACCGGACTGGCTGCAAATTATTCATGATGTAATTAGCCAGCAGGGAAATTGTATTAGAGAATCTTAACTTAGACCTGAGGGAAACTTTAAGCACTTCATCAAATAATAGGCCAACCATCCACGCAGCCCTGACCCATTTCTGCCCTCCCATGAGGGAAGTTGTGTCAAACTATTAGAAAACTACAAAATGTTGTTATTTGATCCTCGTGCCACACAGGTTTAATTACAAAAAGAAGGAGAAAAAAAACTGAATAATGAGAGCTGTAAACATTGTTGGCTGCAATGCAGATGACTGTGAGAGGATGAGATGTAAACTCAAACTGAAGAAAACGCCAAACAACCATTCCTTCAAAAATTCATATCTCTGTGTGGCATTGCTGAAACGTGACCTCTGCACTGTTACCCAGGAAACTCTTGACGTTAATATTAAATTTCAGGGTTACTTCAATTTATTTCAAGTTCAATGCAGAAAATGTTTGACCATGCATCATGCAAGGAGTGTAGATAAGAAAATCGTGAACATGAAGACCATTTAAAAAAAGGGCAAACAGGTTCTGGATGGAAGTGAAAGCAAAAAAAAAAAAAAAGAAAATGAAAGACAACTTTTGAACTTAAATACATAAACTGCAAACCTGCTGTAATAGCTGACTTAAAATAAATAATGACAATATACCATACCATGAGCATCACCTCTCTCTCTCTCTTTACATGTTTATGTTTTCTAATCCTAAGAACTAAATAAATAAAACAAAACAAAACACCAAAATATCACTTTATTAATATGGTGATCTCAGTATTTCCTCATGTACTGATTATTACGGTAGTTTTGCCTCATTTACCTTTTGATCATCTCTAGGATTCACTATTTCAGGGTATTTCCCTCCATTCACTGATCCAAGTCATGTGCAGAGCTCTGCAGAGGAGGTACCCAGATCACCCTTTTCCTGACCACTCTCTGAAACTCTTCTTTGGCATGTTGTTGGCCTTCCCACAGGCTTCATCCAGGAAGCACATGCCCCCAAACACCCTATCTAGGAAGCATCTAGAGCCCACCTCTAACATATGTGCAAACCACCTCAAAAGACTCCAGATGTGAATGAGAAAAAGCTCTGCTCTGAGCTCCTGAGTGTCCGCTGATATTTTTCAGAGCTACAGAAGAAGCATATTTCTGCCCCTTGCATTTGTGATTTTACTCTTTTCCTCACAATCTATAGCTCACAGCTGAGGGCAGGACCATGAATGGACAAATTAATCTGCAGCTTTACCCTTTGACTTTGCATCAGCATTATTATAAAATTAAAAGCTTCATATACACAGTGATGTGGAAAAAATAGTGTGGAAAAAGTATCACCCACAACTCATTCGCCAGCTTGTACAGTCACATTTAGCAGTAAGAAGTAGAATTTATTTTTTTGTTTTGTTTTCTTTCTTTCTTTTTTTTAGATATTACAAGTCTCATATAATTATGGATGGATTTTAGACCACTTCTGTTCATAAGGTTGCTTTTGCTCATTGAGCTGTTGTGGGAGGGTTTTATTTACACACTTTTATAAAGGTACCTCCACAGCATTTCAGTAGTGTTCAAACTTGGACTTGGACTGGTACATCTTCCAGAGTCACACTGCCTGTCTAAAGAACATTGTTCAATCAGTGGTAGTTTGTTCAGACACAGCTTTGCAAAATTCAGTCATACTGATAGATGTTTTATCTTAACAACCCTTTCAAACAGGCTAAACTTGTATAGTCTGAGTAATTTTCTTCTTCTTTTTATCTCTTTTAGTAGCAGGCCTAAATGGTATCTTTGTTGCTGTAGAATGATAAACTACATTGATTGAACACTGACAGATGGACAGAAATTTTTGCTTCTCTAAGAGTGTTGCTGATGTCTTTCCTCCTTGGGATTGTGTTAACAAACACGTAAGCGCTTCAGAGCAGCAAATTGCCAGAAAGGCTGTGAATAGTTTTTGATGTAGTGTTTTTAATAAATAATCACATGGCGTAATATGTCACGTTTTCATTTATCTGTGCTGGTATTTCTTTAATTTAAAGATCTGCAAAGAACCATATGTTTCATAATGTCCTTCTACATAAAAACATCAAAGTGAACAAGGCTATACTTTCTTTTCACATAACTGTAGAAGTTATCTAACAAAATGAATTAAGTGCTAATCTAGTTCTTTCTCTTCCATGACATTTCCCAAAGTCATGTTGTAACATCTGCCATTACAGTAGCGACCCAAACACAATAACTCTTTTCTTTTTCCGAACTGAAATCAGTGATTTAATATTTCACTTTCAGATTCAGTCAGCACAGAGGTAATGGAGGATGAGAAATCCTAAATTACTAAATTGTGACCATCTAAACAGGATGGGTCATGCTCTCAAACACTCAATCTGGCATTTCCCATTTTTGTAGAGGCAGTGCAGAAATTATGTAGCTGTTTTTCACAAACTCTGGTTATTTGCACAAATAAGATGAATTCTATTGTTGCTTTTAGGTTTATTTTTCCCTTTTTGTATTTTTTTTAAATTACAGTCTGATTGAGATTATTTTTACAGAAAATATCTTGTATATAGTAACTTCATGTCAGTAACCACAGCATTGACAAAGAAATTCACATCATTGGGGACCTGAGAAAAGCCTGATCCAACAATACTGACAATACGTCATACTTCTAGTTCTTGTAGAAAGTTTTGTGAATTCTTTATTCTTTTTGCAATGCTTTGGTTTAAACACATCACACACAGTCATCCTGATCATGCTTTTTCTGGGCTGTAATGATTAGAACCCCTCCAGTTAGCAGGTATGCAGTCTTCTTTCATCCTGATATTCAATAAAAACAAAACTGTCCTTTTACTGAACCAGCCAGAATTACTGGAGGGATTTATTTACACCTAAAACATCTTCCCAAGTTTACCATTATAATAATCTGAAAATACTCAAATAATTTAACTATTCGAAGCCATTAAAGTTGTTGCTTTTTTTATGTGTGCTCCCTCATAAGTTTTGATCTATTTATATTATTGTACCATCTCATTTACATGATGCAGCATGAGCTGATTCACATCACGTATGAGCTCAAAATGCAGTTTTATTTAATTGCACATATTTGCATAAATCACTGGATAAAATGTAGACAAGTCGTCTGATGATTCATTGATTGCCATGAGTGCTTATGTGGCTTAGAAACGTCATTTTATGTAGGAGATGGCAAAAAATGGCAATTTTATGGAGTTTTAGAACTCTTATTAAAATGTAAAACTATGAAAACATTTCCAGGGTGTTAAGTGTTGATGTTTAGCTTGTCATCCTTCCACAGAAAACTAAATCCACTTTTCCTCTCATTGCTCCAGGGATCATCGGCGTACCTCAGCTAACTACTCTGACTGACCTCTAACCTGTCTGTCAGCAGCAGCTCACTTGAGTCTGATCAAAACTGGCAAAAATTCACTCGTGAATTGTTGAATGTCTGCATTAATAACTTTATTTGCCGGGAATGACTTCATGACAAATCCCTGAACCTTGACATCTGCTGCATGTCTTGTTTCCATCAGAGCAGCCCAGTGACTGATTGGACAGGCGTACAACTTTTTCCGAGTCTCTGTTTTGTCCTTTCAACCCTTCACTTCTGATCTTAAACGTGTATTTAGACTAGACCCACTTCAATTATCCCTCCCATCCACAATGATGAACTAAACGAGTCTTTGCAGCCAAATTGGAAACTATATGGGACACGGAATGGCAAACTGAGCCAACATTTATGCTCACTCATTTCATTCTCATTAGATGTTAAACACCTCAAGTGAAACACTGAAGCACAAAACCTTGTAATAAAGCAGTCCAGAATGTGCCGTCAGTGAAAACTAACACTGTACTGTAACGTGATGCTACACTACAGCCTAGCAGAGGGAGAATAAAGGAACCAGTGGTTTGGATAATTAGGTCAACAATCATAATGCATGATGGGATGTGGGCATTGGATGGTTCCTGCTTCAAAACCCAACCGGGGCTTTGTGTGTAAGGTTTGTAGAGTAACGCAAGGTACTCTGGATTCCTCTCAAATTGTAAAACATCTATGTTTAGTTGTGATTCTGGAGACTGCAAGTGTGAGGATGTACGGTTGTTCATCTCTGTAGCAGAGAAAATGAATGAAGTAAAATAAAGCTCACTGTTTTAAATCATCACAAAAAGAAGAAAGTCCCGGGTCAAACAGGGTTGGGCCATGAAGTAAAAACGATTTAATTTGAAGGAGGTTTAGTGTAAAAACACAAGCCACCTGTTCTCAGCTGAGTGTGTTTGTTTCAGGACCTCACCCCCGCCTCCTACTTCCTTCCAACAACATCTCAGTTCACCTGAGACTATCTCTGGCCCGTTAGAGCCTTCATGTTAAACATCAGTGTTTTCATGTGCATGTCCTGAGTCACTAATGTTTCCTGGAATGGATGGATGGTCCCTTTCATGCTGTCTTGTCAGTCTGCATTGAATGTTTTTCTTGTAATAGTCTTGTCTTACATGGTTTATTTTATTTTCATTTATACTTTACTGCCTTTTCCTGCATCGCAATTCAAAGGTATCCCCGATGTTTTTGGAAGTCGTCTGGATGCACAGCTTGCTTTTGTACTTTGCATTTAATTACATTAAAAACAATGAAAGAAAGAAAGTTACATTCCTCTTCCCTTTGCTTCCTTTGTTTACTTGGAGTCAATGGCTGCCTTTATTTTGCTCATAAATCTCATTGTCAGCCTTTGGCTGGTAGATTGAGCAGACAAAATGGGCTGCTACTCTGAGCCTAGAAGGAGTTTGTTCCACGACATTACACCGCTGTTTGCAGGGTGCCTCCATCCTGAGAGAAAGAGGTCCCGCTTCTGCCCAGAGAGGGGAAGAGGGAAATAAATCCAGGAAAGCGAGGCCTCTGTCTACGTCGTGATAGGGCAGCAGCTGTCATTTTTACGACGCAAATGAGGCTGGCCACCAGCCTCCTGGAAATGTGACTTGTTTATGTGCAGTTTACAGGCTTTGTGGTGGGGATTTGTTGAGAAAAATGTAAAATCTGAGCATATTAACAACGCAATCTCACAAGAAACATGTTAAAGGTACGTTGATACCAAAGACACGTCAGGTTGGTCTTTAACTTCACCCCACCTGCTGTTCAGTCAGATGTTATGGTGTCTCCTTACAGTAATGAGGTTCTCGGATCGAAATCAAACATGATATCAATATTCAACATGAAATAAAATCTCTACATGGACACATTTATCAGTTTAAGTGTATCATGTTGATGGTATAAGTTTTAAAATTAGCTGACTGGGGCTTCTGCCCACATTCGGTTGTTTTCTGAACTGCAGCATCTATGTTGGATATTGACCAATGCTGCTGTGTTTAATTTACTTAATCCTCTAAAATCAAAAGGAAAAAGGTTTGTTCAGCTATTCCCATTTTTTAGGGTCAACACAATAGCACATTGTGCTCTGCATTTTGATTTGGTCTAGGTTTTAGAGGATGCTGACCGATAAAACCATCTATCCTGTCTTGGAACCAGCACCATGACAACACTGGCTTTGGACCACTTCTCGAGCTGGAGCAATGGAGGGGTGCAGTGCCCTGCTCAGGGGCACTGTGGCACACATGGTTGGAGGACAATCAACTCACCAAAATCAGTAAAAGCTTCAAACGTTCAGTACGTGATTGAAGCTAATATATTTTAATGCAGGTTTTGTCATTATGAGCCATGAAAAAAACCTTCAAAAAACAGTCTGCTTGTCAAAGGCACCGCTGACATCAAATTTCACCGGCTGCCCCTCTCTTCCTTCATGTGTCTCCTTTTAATTTGTCCTTCTGTTCATAATTGAGCATACTGTCAACACTTGGTCATTTTGAGCCTTTACTCTCCTCAGTTGTGAAGTTTTCTCACTTTCCAGACTGAAGCACAACAGGATAAGGTCACCCACTTTTTCCCTTTTCTTTCTCATACTTTTGGCTCAATATTTCACGAGTGACAGAAACAAAAGAAAGTGATTCATGGAAACAGCCCTTTCTATGATGAGTTACACGAATCCAAAACAGAAAGAATGAAAACACCCTCTCAGCAGCTCGCCTCTCTCCTTCCCCATGATGTCTTTAGAGCGGGCCCCTTCCCTGTTTTCACATGGGCTCGGAGCGTCAGGGAGGCCCCTCAGGTAACCAGAGCAGGCTCTCAGGATCGTAGGGGCCAGGCTTGGAGACAGAGAGACAGATGTGTCATTGAAGACATCCAACCGTGACCTCCATCCAGCCATGAACAGGCAAGCAGGACAGAGGGGCTAGGAGGGTCTGACAAAGTAGTAGATCTTTGCATGAGAACACACACAGCCACCTGTTTTCATGCTCTCATATTAATCCTGCTGAGAGGAAATTTCACTCTCACTCTGGGAGCCTCTTTTCTTCTCAGTCTTCACCTTCTTGATAAATTAGATTAGATTTAAAAAAAAAAACAGAAACAAAAGCATTTTCCCATATGTTAATTAAATATGTTAAGAGTCAAGGAGGTAAGGGTGTTTTTGTGCTCGTTACTATGAGTAATATGGTCCAACTTTACAAGAACAAAAAGTTTCTTGAAACTTAAAACCACTTTGGTTATTTAGCATGGGACTTGAAATGGATAGCAGTCAATACTCTATTTTCATATTAGTTTCAACTTACAGTGGCATTATTTGATTGAGAATCTAATTACAGTTTCAGATTGCCTACTTGCTTGTTCCTGGACAGTGTCGATAAAATCCGATCAAACCATAATCACACAGTCCTGACGAGGCAGTCAGCTTCTTCCTGGCTGATTTTAAAAATGTAACAAATGTAAACCAAACCATACAGACATAAAAACTCAATTTACAGTATTCCACCTTTCTTTACTGGCACGCCTCCAAAAGTGTTTCCTTTCACTTTTGGAAACATCAGAAATACAGAAAAATACAGTTCTCAAGGCACCACTCTGGTTCCCGCCCTCCTTTTGCTGCTATAAAAATCTCTGCTACTTTATCATCTTCACCATATTGTTACTTAATGGTAGCCGTGCAAGCTGAAAACACGCCTGCATAAACCAAAAATGCAGACTACTGATCCTGACGAAAACAAATTGGGAGAAGGAAAATTATAGTTTCTGGATAAACTTTACTTTTGTGAGGGCTGATTACAGTTTAAATTAAACTACTAAAACTACTGATCCAAGACAGAAATCAGAGTAGTAATTTGTCGCTGTGGGAAATGTAATAGTAATTTTTTTTCTCTACTGCCCAACAGCAGTAGGTCCCTGTCAGCATAATGAAGTCCCCTTGACTGTGCACTCCAGAGGATTAATGAGGACCAATTTTTGTGGACCATAGATGATGAGTTTTCTAACAACTTCCACCATCTTTACACTAAACTCTCCTGTCAACCACAAGTTATTTGATTTGCAGAAGAGTTTGGCGTCTCGACTCACATGTGGCAGGGAGATTCAATAACTGGGGCTTTACACATTATAGTTAAATGAGGTCATTTGGCGGTCCGGGTGTGCTCCCCTGCTGCCTGCTTCCAACAGGGATCTATAGGACTCATTCTGTTCCATTGACTTTCAATCACTTTTCTCCGAACTCCCTGGTTCCCCACCAGCTGCCAGCCGTTGACTCATTACAGGGCTGGGTTAGGGTAGGCAGCCTCTGCCGCCAGTGCATTATGGGCTGAATGCCCACAGGCAAAACGATCTCATCCTGTTCATGGCACCGTAATGACAGGGCACTGGTGTTTATGCAGTAGATTTGCCTGCCTTATTCTCAGCGGTAACTTCTCTTGTCAGACAATATTGACTCGCTTAAAATCATTTAAAGCCGTCTGAATCTCTGGTGAGGCCACAGTCTGTGGTCAGCGTTGAAGCTGCTGACAAAATCATGCAGTCAGAACTGTAGTAAGTATGAATATAACAGCTCCCAAATGAGCTTGATCTGCTGGTAAAACCATGTAAGTGTCAAACAAAAAAAGTGCAGAATAGGGAACTTTGACTTTTAAAGAGTAACTGATTCAAAAAGTTGAACAGAACAAGCGTGGCAGCTGACATTCACCTTACTGTCGTTGTTTAAGAGAAACCTTTTGGGGCACACTGGTAAACTCCCAGTGTGTTGTCTGTGCTCCTATTCCCCCATCAGTCATGAGACCAGTTAATGTCACTGACCTGCAACATGCAATAAGAGCGAAGTACAAGCCAGCGCCGTTAACACACATCCCAACTTTTCCAGTAGTTCAGGAAAAATAAACAAAAGAAGGCTTCAGGTCCATCTGAGCTTCAACAAAAAGGAAAATCAATTCACCTCCTTTGGAAAATATTATTAGGCCTGTGTGGCTGTGTGTACACAAGGTCTGCCAGCTGCCAAGCACACAAACACAGATGATTTTCTACTGTCTCTTCAGCTTCCAATGAAAGGTCAGCTGGGAACATTTCCTCCTCCTTTTCTCACTTGTCTCGCCTCTCTGAGTCTGTTGCACTTCAAACAGCATCCAGCTTTGTTTAATGTACTACAGCGTTGCAACCAGTGTTTGAATATATTTTAATAAAGATGGTACATGTTTGAATTCCTGTAACACGACCAAGACAGTGACAGCAAATGAAATATTCTTTCAGAAGCAAATGCCTACTAATAGACAACCCAAACTTTTACACATAAAACTGAATCTGGTACAGCCCCAGATCAGAAAAGTTGAATGGTAGGGAACAAAGATTAGAATAAAACATACTATCACAGTATTTTAATTACTTTGTCTTGCTTTTGCATTCCAACATATTCCAAGAAAAGCTGAGATAATAAAAATTTTACAAGTTAATTTTTCCATTCTCAAAGATGAGGTGATGCTTATCAGGTGCTTTGTTGCATTGTTTTTACAAACACAATGTCAGGATCAGTACGTGGCTGTCTCATTTTCTTTTATTTAGGACTGTCAGCGGGCTGACCCAGAACTGGTACCTTTTTCAGCTACGCCTTTTGTGATGTATTCAGAGTGCAGTTTTGCATTGTCATGTTGAAAAATACATGGCTACCCTTGTGAAAGATGATATCCCAAAGGCAGCATATGTTTCTGTAAAATCTTAATGTCCTTATCTGAATTAATGCTGCCATTAAAAGGTAAGTGTAAACGACCTACGCCAAGGGCTCTTGGCGTAGGTCGTTTACATGATGGGCTTGTTGCTGGTAACAGTCTGGATGGTCCTTTTTCTCTTTTTGCTGAAGAACACAACAGCCGTCGATTATCTAAACCATAGACTGTAAAAACAATGGACAAAGCATTAAATCACATGACCCATTGGTTACTGAAGAGCCATTTTGAAGCCTCTTTTTTTGTACTGACCACAGCAATGTTGGCCAGGAGGCCAACGAGAGCACGTATGTCAAATAAAGCTGTTGCTACCAGTTCCTTCAGACGAATCCCACCAAAATATCTCCAAAGGTGCCAGCAGATGTTAATAATGGATTTTGTCACTAAGTCTAAGTGGTACATTCCACTTCCAGTGACTATGACAAGCTGGGTAAGTGGGGCATTCGTCAGACTGGGTTATTGGATGGACAGAGAGGAGAATGGTATTTGCTCTTTTTACAAACTTTGGGGCTGATATGGGGTAACTATGCAAAAATGTTGGCATGTCCCTTTAAATCCCTAAATGATTGTCTTGTGCATTTGTTGAAAAAGTGGAAATCTTCTGCCCCTCTGGCAGTCTTTTATGCATAGCATACTGCTTTAAATTGCCAATATCATCACTTGTTTACATCATCTGTTTGAAATATCATCATCATTTAGCTCTGTCACCTCCTTTCTAGTGATAAATTATCCCTGTAACCATTTTTGGATTATGCTGTTGGGCTGAAAAGCAAAAAAGGATGTATGAGAGGAGCCAGATGATGTGGTTTGGGCATCTGGTAAGGATGCCCTCTGGACACCTCCCTTGGGAAGTTTTTCAGGCATTTAAAACTGGGAGGAGATCCCAGGGCAGACTCAGAACATGCTTAAGAGATTATATCTCAGTGCTGTCCTGGGAAAACCTCAGTATTCCACCAGAAGAACTGGAATAATTTAATGGATGAATGGATGGATGGATGGATGGATGGATGGATGGATGGATGGATGGATGGACCTTCACAAATTACACTGGTGCCCATAAAGTTGGAATGCATATATATTTTAAAGCTTTTTTGTTTCACCTTTTCTCATAAATTGAAAAAGTGTAAATGTTGTAAATGAATTGAAGATGTTTCTGAAAACAAAGCAGGAAACATCCAGTAAATGGATCAAGAAGAAAACCACCTGTTAGTCACATGTTAGTATTTAATACATATTAAATTTCAGTATGTATTAGTTTATTTATATGACTCCAACTTCTGGGTTGAAGCCAATGTGGAACTAGAATAAAAATTGAACTTCCTCAGCTGACCACTGGAGGCTAAAGAAATATTCCTTTATTGTAAATTTAATATTGGCAACACCTCTATGAACATTGAGCATGGTTCTGTTAAGCACAGTTTGCTACTGATTGTAAGAGATCTAATTTTATTAACAGAAGTAAGATGAATGAGACCATCTGTTGTAACACGGATCAGACAAATATTCCAAACACTGAGGTTAAACTGTAACCAATTCATCAAATACATCTACAGGTTTATTTCTTTCATTGGTGGTGGAAAAAACAAACAAAAATACTGGAGTACAGTAGAAATCCAACTTAAAAGGCCTTTTTTACTTAGTTAATCCTTTCAAAAACATATTCCCAATTCACATAAAAGGAGTGTTTAATATACAATATAATGATGTCTTTTGAAAAGATCAACGTTGATTTTTGCACGCTTGCAGGTTTGTCTCCATTGGCCTGCTCTTTATCTGCAACATCTTTCCCTTCGTGTTGCTTTTGGAAAGAAGGATGCATGAGGGAGAGACAGTCATTAAGGTGGCCTTGACATCAAACAGATGAGAGGAGAGGAACTGGCAGAGACTCGGAGCTGAACATCAAGGCCACTGGAGAAGCATGTGGAACAAGAGAGAGGGAGCATGGGAGCAGCAGCATATGGAGGATGCTGTAATTGTTTGCGCGTGGTTTTCAGCACATGTGCTTAAGCACGTTTTGTCCATTAAGTTGATGAAGATCGAGCCATTAAAAGCATCATCGTCATTCTGCTCAGGGGTACAATTGATGCTGACTCAAACAATGACAAAAGCCTCTCAACCTTCATCCGTGCCGTTCATCATTGTTGGGGCAACAGCTGCACTGCTCCCACAATCCCCATAAAATCCCCCAAGTGTGTGTTTCTAAGAATTTCACTGTCTCATACTGTACACAGTCATCTGAAGAGAAATTAACACACTTTATGTATCAACAACAAAACAATCATCTTCGTTTTTGCCAAGTCTTACAATTGGACACATGTTCAGATAAACAAACTCTTTTATTTACACTTCACCAAAACTAAACCAAAAAGAAGAAAACAGTTATACGCCTCATGCATCAATACTTTGTCAACCACTCTTAGCACGATAACTTGTAAGGATTGTTTTCTGTATGAGATCGATCTGTCATACTTACAACATTGTTTTAATTTGTTGACATCTGGACTTGGCCAAAAAAACAACAACAACAAAAAAAACCCCAAAACATCTTGATTCTTTTATTTTTCAGCTGTTCTAAAGTAAATTTGCTGATGTGCTTGAAGTTTTCCTTTGGCACGATCCAATTTAAGCTAAGTTTAGGCAATGAGAGAGGTAAAGTTTTTCATTTCTGCAATGTCCTTCTCTTGATGGAGGAGTCTCCACAGGGGTGCTTCACAGTCTGCACCAACCGCTGCAATGCTGGATTGGTTTTAGCCATCAGAGAGATGGTCTCATGTCTGACAAATGTACAGAGGTATTCCCAAATTACTTAACAACTGCAGGAGGCCCGACATCTGTGGCTGCAAAACAAACCCAGATCATCACCCCTCCACCACCATGCTTTAATGTTGCTATGGAGACTGGATAAAGGCTGGCATGGTTTTTTTTCCCCACCAAAATGGTAGAAAGCATCTCCACTCACCTTCAAGTTTTTGTAAAACTAAAACGTGCTGCCGCATTATTTTTAAAGCGGTAGATTTAAATGTTATGTCTGAACCCCTGTCAACTCCTCTAGATGGGTTTCAAGGGCCTTTTGTTATTGTACTATCATGAACTTCAACATTTAAAATTCCGACGAAGATCAATAGACCACTCCACCCCCGTCATGTTTTTAGGTGCCGTAAGGTTGGACTTAGTTTTTCACAGCCAGTTTCTGTATGCTGACATAGTTTTAAGTACAAATAAATAACATCACAGTTAAATATGCCTTCTGTTCTTTTTCATCTGATGTTGTGTTAAAGTCAATTTAAGGCCATTTTTCTACCATTATCATTATGTCCTGATATGCAAATACTTAGAAGTTAAAGGCAATTTTGCAGTGATGTGAAAGAGTTAAAGTCAGGAAGGACATTTTTATCTCGGTGGAGAACATGTGACCAATGGGTCGATGGTGTTTTGTGTTCTACATGCTTCCTAGAAAACTGTCTGTCGTCGAGATTTCTCCGTGAACCAAAGAGGAGAGGCCACTGACGTCCCAGTGCATGGCTTATTTTCTCAGTATTTAAGTCCGTGCCCGTGTATATTCTTCAACACTTAGAAATCTCCAGACATCTATCCAAACACATTTCACGCTGCATTTGTTTATGTACACACACACACTCGTCTGTCTGAAGGCTTGACTTCATGCATGCTTGTGTGTTTATATGTGTTTCCAGACCCCTCAGGAGCCTGTCCAGGTTGTAGCATTGAGCGCTGAGTCAGTTTATTAGTGTCAGGGCAGATGCATCCTCCGTCCCCTCGCTTCTAGCCCACAGAGGGGCATTCATCTGCAGCCAGCGGCACTTTGCATGATGAGCCTGAGCAAGAGCCTCAATGAGGACTGATGGCCCCATTTGTAGAAAAAGAGGGAAGGAGGTAAAGGAAAGGAAAAAAGGGAAATGAAAAGCAAAAGAAGTACAGAAAGGAGATATAGATAGGATGGATTGATGCTGAGGGAAGTAATGGTCGGGAGAGATGGGTTTAAGGAGTGTAATACTAAGTAGTCTGTGCACTCATATGAGCAAATGGCAGGCCATTAATGACAAACAGTCATGTTCTACAGCTCAGGCACCTATCATTACTCTGCTGAATTTATTATGAGGTACTGAAAAAAACTTTACTTCACAGTCACATTGAATCAATGACTGCAGCCTGGCTGGCAGCTGAGCCCATGGCACGTGTCAGCCCATGACACACTTTTTAAACTCTCAGTAAAGCATAGTGCTGCTGCTGATGGGTGAAAGGGGAGGGGGACAAAGCAGGGGGTGCACCTCAGTGGTATTTTATATCCATATTACTGGGATTTCAGACTGTACCATAAACTGTGAAGCTCTGCAGAAAGGTGAACATGCTGTTAGCTCAAAAACAAATACATTCTGGTGCATTTAAATGGGGATCATTGATGTTTTGCAGAGTTCAGTCGATACAAACTGGTAGGTCAGATAATGCTTCATTTCACAGCTGATCAGGTGTTGACCCCAGGACATCAATAATCCCAGGTCAATAACCAGTCAACACCTCTCATGTAAAGCTGGGCCCATCAGCACACTCCGGTCTGCAGCAGAGCCGACTGTCAGTCAGTCATGTTTTATACTCGCTTCATTCCCAATCAGTTGGAGATCAGCCTGGTGATCACCGGGTGAAAGCTGGGGATACACCTTGGACAGCTCACCAGTCCACTACAGAGCCACAGTGTCAATTTATATTTTTAAAACAAGCTTTAGGAAGATTATTTAAGACAACAAGCAAGAGTTTTCATTTGCAGACTAAAGATTTCACAAAGATTTGAGATCTTGTGAGGTCACTATTTATATGACTACAGCCAGATTCCAAGGCGAAAATTGCCAGTCATTTTTGGTTGATAGGCATATCGTGAAACAACATAATTTTCTTGAGACAGGACTAAAGACGGGCGATGCTGAGATGCAGAAAACACTGCCATGGGAGCACACCTCAAACAAGCCTCTTCATGATTTTCTTCTGACCATGGAAATTTGTCTGCAACCTTGAAATCGCATCTAAAATCATTAAGTCAAGCTCAGCAGTACAGTCATCAATCAGCTTGACATGCACGTTGTTGGACTGCAGCAGAAACTGGAGTTCCTGAGGAAAAAAGAAAACACACATGGGCACAAAGGGAACATACAAAATCACAGCTGAGGGTCAAATCAACAACTCAGACCCTAACCCTAACAGTAAAAAAAATAAGAATAGCATAATTGATTCCAATTCAAGTGCTGACTAAGTCCTCCAGCTCCTGATCACCCAACAACCTGCTCCATCTACCTCCACTGATTACCTCGACGCTGATTTCCGGAAACCTAGCAACACTGCGTGACATCAATGATCCCTGCCAAAGGTGGGGGCCGCTAATTAAGAGGAAAATTAAGCCAGGAAGGATGAAGGGGAGACTTCCAGAGAGTCAAGAGGAGTTGAGGGTTCAGTCAAAACTATCCATGTAAAACACTTAACCAAATTAGGCACAGAAAAACTTCAAATGTAGAGCTAAATTGGTGTTTTATGACAAAAATATATCACCACTTCTGACTGTCATTAACAGCTCCTGGAGACAATAATTCAGGCCCACTGGGAGGAAAAGACTTATGCCACAATATTTATTGTCCAAAACTTTTTGATATGAGACACAGCAGCATCTGCTTCTGTACACAGCAGTACTGCTAAAAAGCTTTCTCATTCAGCTTCCTGTTGCTTTGACAGAGCTTCTCCCAGAATACTAAACAAATGGCACCCTTCAGCAAACAATTGTGCTATCATTATGTTCCCATTAGTTCCTTGCTAACTGTGCTCCTCCAAATATTATCACGCCTTGAAGCTAATATTATGAATATCATGATGTGCTCCTGGTGGTGGAAACGACGCTCACCAGAGGTGGAGAGTTCATTCCTGCTCCTTCCCTGCTGTGAAACAGCTCAAAACCGAGTCGCTCTAGTGTCTCTGAAAACCATCTCCGCTGCCTCACAGTGACAATCACATCAACTATTGATAGGAATTAGCTGGGAAACTGTCAACTGGGGCCCTCTTCTGATCTGGAGTCAATTAGTTCAGGGGACACCCACTTCAGATCTCACATTATCAAGAATATCATCGTTACTAAAAAAAGAAAAGAAAAAAAGCATGCAGTTGATGCGTGTCTGCCCGAGCAGTAGTTTACATCCTCTGAAGAGCTAATTCACTGTTATGAACGAGTGTGAATGAATGCGTGTTGCTGTAAATCCCCTCTGTGACTTGATGAAGATTTATTATAAATCACAGCATATGCAGCAGTCTGTTTTCACAGTTTCCTTTCACGTTCTGAAATGTTGTTGTGAGGACTTTCAGCCCAAACAGAACACCAAACTGTATATTTTACAGATCAAGGTTCTGGTCTTGTCATTGGTGTCTGAAAACTGTTGTTTTGCACCTAATTTGAGCATAGAGCTCTTGATGCTCAGATATCCATGAGGTTCAGGAGCTGTGACGCTGGAGAAGAAGTCGCTCAAAAGTAGAAATCAGACTGAACTGTTGACAAACTGCATCACAAACAGTTGTGTATTTTTAGCAGATTTTTCTTGGTATTCTTTATTTATTCTTTAAAAATGTAAACTACAGAGAAGTTTCCGATTTTCTCCTCACCATCACTGGTAAGTGATCACCAGCTAACATCACATCCACACATGCCAAAAGCTGTCATCTCACTGTTTAAAATAGTCTCTGATAGTTTATGCCTTTTAATTATTTATGGTTTAGTGAAGACCACAAGTGTAGGTTATTAAAGTGACACTGTTTACAGTTTATAGTGATAGAGTTCACACTGACACACAACAAACCGATAAAGAGATAACTACATAAATAATTGACTAGTGGTTTTATTTTTGAATACTTGCATTTACCTCGCCAGGTAACAGGTGATATTTATCCCTTTTTTTGGAAAAGAATCTCAAAGTGAGTCATGTTAAAACAGCCCAAATTGTTAAAATGTTGTAGATGGGAGCATTTAACATGACAAATAGCTGCAGGTAGCAGCTACAAGCCATATTGTAATTCCTTCTTCATATTTTGGCTTCACATTAGTATTTGAAGTGTGTCCTTTATCGGTCTTCAGTGTGATCAGGCTTCTGCTTTGAAGTGACCCATATGTGTAGTTAGACAATGACAAACATACTTCAGGTAGTAAACATGGATGCAGCAGCTTGAGCCTGTATGATTTCTTTTATAAACTTATTGTGCAGAGAAGGAAATAATCACAAACCAATGATAATAAAGAGAAGTCTAAGGAAAAGGAGGGCAAAAGTTTTTAACATTGGCCATGTGTGGAGCAATGACTCTAATATCTGTACAGAGACATGTGTGGATGAGGGATGCCAGCCAGGATGGTGGACAATGTCACTGAGGCAGATTAAAAAAAAAATCCCACCAGCACAGAATTGTAGCATTAATCGCATAACAGTGATGTCAAAGCCAGATGAAAAGCAGCCTGATGGTTTACTGAAGTAATATTGGAAAATATCAGACTTAGGGACCACACATGAAAGTGACCTAGGCCTGATGTGGGGAAAAAAAACCAAACATTTAGTCTCATTTGACCTAATCAGATAGCGAAAATAAATAAATAAAATAAAATAATCAAAATAAATAAATAAATAACATCTATGGCATCAAAATGCAGGGGAATGATGGCCTACCTCACCTACCAAAGAAGGTTACTTCTAAAAATACTGCATCTGAAAGAATCATTTACTTTCAGATGCAGTATTTTTAGCAGCTATCTTCTTTGGTAGGTGAGGTAGGCCATCACCATTAACTCTCTGAATAATAAATCAATGGAAGGAGACTCCGGGAATACCATCAGATAAGCTTGGCAAAGTGACCAAGAGGGAAGCCTAGGTTCCCCTGCGTAGGCTACTGACCCTGCAACTCAACTCTGGATGGATGGATGGATGGATGGATGGATGGATGGATGGATGGATGGATGCATAGATGGATGACAAATCTGACATATTTGCCAGTAAAAGCCTTTGAAACTTATGGAATGTTTAGAAATATTCGTCAGTATGTCATAGAAATGTGAAAAACATAACCATAATCAGTAAACCAAAAGGTAACATGATAGTGCCCTTCTTCTGTCCTAAACCCAGTAAAATTTCCTGCTCTTGGAAACAATTTTACCTTTTAAGGCTTGTGACTTGAGAGATTATAATCATGAAAGAATCCATCTTATCAGGGTTCAGGTTTTTTTGCCAGTAGCACAATTGCTTTGGTCCAGTCTACATCCTGCTTGAGCAGATATTTGGAGATTAAAGCAATTCTAAAAAGCTGGACAGCTGTGCAGTGAAGGAGGATGGAGTTTTTGCAGGTGTTGTATTTTCAACTTCTCAGGGTATGCAAGGGTCTGTCTGTACCAGTCAGATTGCTGTCAGAAAGATGCTACCTCTCTACACAGGCACTACACATTTCCTGGAAACCCGTTAATGAGGTCCAGGATTAAACCTAGGAGGCTGCGAGTGAACCTCCTTCACTAGTGTACTGGGATCGGCAGGATCTGCTGACTTAGCAAACTAATGCTCCATAATGCTTGGAGATGGCAGTTTTAAAAAAAAACTGCCAAAAATAAAGAAGGAAAGAAAAAAAAGGAAGAAAAACATTAAGACGAACATGGAAGGAGCTGAGATGATTACTGTGTTTCTGTTTGCATACACTGAAAGATGTTGTTGAGAAGATAAGAAGTGAAGGGGACATCAAGAGGACTGAGCATCACCTCCTGCCCAGAGCATACACAGTCTACACCGAGTCAACAAACACCCACCAAGTTTCAGGGTTGTGCTGACAGGCACCAACAGTCAAAGCCCTTTAAAACTACCCAGGACCCCTGCTAATGGAAACCCACCACAAAACACACACTGAATTAGTAGAAAAGCTGTGTAGAAGACCATGAAATGAACAAAGGTTTGTAGACAGAAACTCTCAAGAGTTTGAGGAAAAGATCTAAGTATATACCAGCTAAGACTGCCCTATTGTGCTTGTATGGAACATATCCCAAAAAAAGACAGAAACATAAAAAGATAGTTTAGTGCAAAAGAAAGATAATACAAATAGCTATGCATCTCTGCAGCTGTCTCTGTTCACAGTTATATGCCTTGGACTATAATATCTGCCATGACAAATGGTCAGAAGGATGTAATTTAAACCAGTAATTCTCAGCAACTACCATCATCTCTCTAAAATCTTCACCATGGTGGCCACAACGGCCACAAATGTCTGGAAATCCCCACTCATCCCTGCTATCCTTCCATTACCTCAATATCCTGCTCTCTTTCCTCTTTCATCCCACCCTGACACATCTGCACTGCTCCGAGCGCTCTCATTTTATCAACTGTAATTGGAGAGGCATGACATAAGTAAAATGCAGCTGGACTTGATTTGTGATACAAATTCAAATTGGATTTATTTAGGTACAGCGTGGACCTCTTGCTCCGAGCATCAAATCTGTTTCCTTTAATTCTTCTCCAAAATGTCACCGAATGCAGTCTGGATCTCAGGACTGAATGAGTATAGGAGTTCAATCTGGCGAATCCTACAAGTTACAATTCAGAGTATTTTTGTGTTGTACTTTTAACGGTCAGATCGACCTGAAAAAGACCCAAAGACCTAAAAATGTAGCTTTTATTCAGTTTAATATACAAATGTAGTTACGTGACAAAGCTGTACAAAGATGTTTTACTCCTCTGTGGTTTATTCTTCTGCTCATTAATTCCTTGTTGGGATCCCAGGCTTTGCAATAAAATATAAACTGTCTGCCAAAAACAGTGAACCGCTTGGAAAAAAAGGCATAGCATCTTTTTTAATCTGCTGCATCTCTCTGCATTCTCCATCTTCTCTTTACCTTCATCTGTGTAATAACAGTATAAAGTTGACATTCAGTTTTTCTTGAGGTCAAACACTGGCTGGTGCTGTCTGCTGACTAATTGTAATAATAATTGCGGTTCCAGCTAATCTCAGCCTGAGCTGTGACCTCAGCCTGCTGTGAGCGGATTGGAGATAATGAAATAATTGCCCCAAAAGCTTCTCTTTTTTTTTTCTTTTTTCTTCAAGCAGTTGCTGAAACCTGAACCCCTCAAGCAAAGAGGCGTCAACACTCATTTGGTCTCTATCAGTGGCATTTTCCAATTTAATTGAAATTTAGATTGTTGTTGACCCCCGGGGTGAGGTTTGGTGGACTGAGCCGGGGAGGGAGGGCGGGAGTGGCTAGCATTCAGCGCTAATGGGATGGGTTTGTCAGAGAATGCCATATATGTGTGAGTGTGCTTGTGTACTTATTTGTGTGCTCATGTTTTTATAAAGAGAAACGTGCAATATATCTTCTCAAGCTCCATAATCTTTGCTGCACATGTATACACTTGTAATAATGGCTGCTACACAGAGCACAACTTCTACAAATTTTATGACCACAAGTCTGGGCAGCTCTCTCTTCCTGCTGTGGATCAAACCTCTCCAGAAGCAAACTTTAGGTGTGGTAATTCCACACTGCCGATCAGCTTTATGCCCCACACCTTCTTCCAGGCATCTTACAGCAGAATGTGTGTAAGCTAGATGCCCGAGTAGTGAATTTTTCAGTCTTGCTGCTTACAAAAGTAAGGAAGTGCACAACCTGGACACAACCTGTGGGATGTTGGTACCAGCAGCAGTGGTTATCTTGCCGTCACTGTCTGCCTTCATTCCAGCTGAGCCCTGTGTGTCCCTGCTACATATCTGACTTACCAACTAATGAGAGAGGAGGAGTGCCTGCAGCAACAAATGTAGAAAATAACTTTCAACTCAGTGGATGTCATTTTAATCGGCTTAAGGTTTTCAAGACGGTTATTGCAGTAGAAATGTAGGCTAAGGCCGTCATAGCGGGAGCACACTGAATCCATCAGCAGGAGTCTTATAAGTACTTCTGCGGTGGAAAAGACAATAGAAGGTGCTCAGCAGCTTCAACAAAGTTAATATGCCCTCTTTTATTCCCTTCAGTTTTTTGTGTAAAAATGTAATAAAGTCATTTGATTGTAGTGGGTCCTAGTACTGGGCAAATACAAACTCAAATGAACAATTAGATATAACTGTTTTCCGCTTTACCATTATTTCTTTGATTAAAATGAAAACAAAAAGAAAAGAAAAGTACTCGCTTAGAGTTTCCACATGATTTAAGAGGGTACGTTGCATCCAGGTGCTGCTGCTGCTCAGTCCTTGATGAAGTGATGCCTCCTGGTGTG
This sequence comes from Zenarchopterus dispar, assembly GCA_028564865.1. Taxonomy (NCBI): domain Eukaryota; kingdom Metazoa; phylum Chordata; class Actinopteri; order Beloniformes; family Zenarchopteridae; genus Zenarchopterus; species Zenarchopterus dispar. Next base: position 3,578,806 of record JAOWBL010000013.1, read on the forward strand.
CAGACATCTATAAAAGCAGACATTTTGGCATTTTGCTGGTCTGAACATTCAAGTCTGTTTGCACAATGCTAAGAGGAAAAGATATAAGCACTGGTTTCAGAGGATTAATCACTGTAGAGGGTTGTTGAACTATTAACAGTTGGTTCAAACAATTTGGAGTTGATCAGTAGAAAAGACAGTAAAGACAAACTCTTGCACATGGCTGCAAAAAATGTCTCCATAGTTAATTATGTGTTTTAAACAATAATGTTATAATTAAATACAGAGTACAGATTCAACATATGGAAGACCTTTATCCTGCACATATAAGCTCAAATAGTCAGGATATGATGGAATACTGCACTGGCTGCAAAGTTTGTTATTTTTAATGCCTACTGTCAGCAGTTTTCAAGCTTGCACCTCTTTATTATTTTATTGACTTTCCAAGAACTCCAGAGGCAGGGGAGTGCAGTTTGGTGTAAAGGATGAAAGGCATTGTGAGCCTTTACATCTTATGTCAAAGTCTGAGAAGATGCGATGGATGTTTCCTACCATCTCATCCTGTCAAAAAATGTCCTGCATATGTAGATAGACAGGAGGTAAATATGAAAATAGAACGATCACAGCTCTTAGCAGATGAAGCAAAACCAGGTGAATGATTGACAATCGTGACTTTGATAAGTGTTTGGATGACCCGGGTCATGACGGATTTGACAGAATTCATTTTCTGTGTAAAAGTAAACTAAACTAAGAGAGTGTTTTGATTTTGGGACTGTCTTGGACTAATACTATATTACTATGTCACATTCTTTGATGTATAGAGCTTCATACAAGAAGCCTCCTGGTGGACCTGATTTCCTAATCGTCTACACCTGTGTTCATCTAGTGGCAGCTGCATATAAGCCTCAGTCGTCTTCCTGCTTATTGCCAGACGGTTCGTTCCATCAACTGGTACCCTGGCCAAGTTTCAAGTAAATCCCTGGAAATCGCTATATTTAGGTTCAAGACTGTTATTTTGGACCCTTGAGGAAGTCTGTGTCAAGTCTGCCTGCCAGGTGTCCATCAGGTTCACTTCAGGAAAGTCACCCTGCATGACCACCACCAACCCAGGCACCACACAATCAAGCCACAGGACGATCTGCAACTCCTCGCCACTCACATAAACATACTACTCTACTCGTTGTTGAAAATTGAGGACCACTGCCAATTAATTGGACATTTGCATTTCGTTTTCACTATAAATAAATCACTTCTATTTCACTTGTCTGCCTGAAAATATTCACAAACCCTGACACCCTGATATATATATAAAATGTTTTTTAGCATAATTTCAGGTACAAATTTGTTCTCAAACAAAGTGATGGAATTCTTTGAGGTTTCATGTTTTATCAGAGCTGAGTATGTATGGAGGTGAAGGGTTTCCAGTTCAGACAGCTTAAAGGCTCACTCACCTTAGTCGAGTTGTAGCGGTCCATGCCCAGGCATGATTCACCCTCCCTCCCAGTTTCCCCACAGGCCTGCACTCACATTTCTCAAGTAAACCAGACGTTCAGTAAATTGTACTTGGGAAAGAGTTGCTGCCTCAAACGGAGGTGTTGGAGTATCTCATGGTGCTGTTAGGGGTAGAACGGAGCAGTAGACAGACAGGAGGCTGAGCTGAAAGGCAAAGCTCTTGTTTTACCAGTCAATCTGCAGTAGATCCTTCCTCCCTCAGCTATGGTCATTATTGTGGGTAATGACCGAAAGAATGAAGCTGCATTTAAAGGCTGCCAAAATTACATTTCTTCAGAGTGTCTGGGCTATCCACTCAGGGGTAGGGTGTGGAGCAGAGTGATTTTGGAGGGGCTCACCTTGCTCCTCCACATTGAAATGAGCCAGATGAGGTTTAGACATCCGATCAGGATGCCTGCTGGACACTTTCCAGGGGAAGTGTATTTCTGTATTTCTACTGAATCAGAAATGAACAGTGTGATCCTCACTATCACATTGTTTCACATTCCTGCAGCCAAATGTGAAGGAACACACTGCGCTATCACATTAATGTGCTGCGTCAATCAGAGGAGACACCACTGTAGTCAGTTACATGCTCAGATATCAGAGAGGGAAATTACTGAAACCTGATTCTGCGAGGCTAAAAGGAGGTTTCCACGGAGCTGGGCCCATTACAGAACAACTTGCAAAACATGGACACCACTCCAGCGAAGAGGCTGGATCAATATTTCTAGAGAAAAGGGGGAATGAGATGTATACGGTTCGTTCTCTCTCACTGAAACTGATGCATTAGACGTTCAGCCCCATCATGTCAGAATTATAGTTATAAAAGCTATGACACCACAGCATGAATAATGGTGGTTATAAATCCACTTCTGTGCCACAGGACCCAGGGAACCTGAATTATTCAGGCTTTGAAATGATGGGACTATGAGAAAGGACATCCTTCCCAAACATATGAGGTACACAGATGAGGTATAGGCTCTACACTCTAGGTCATGAACACCACTTATTAAAACTTGTAAACTTAGTTGTTTTTATCTTCACTTTTTGATCGATTGTAATGGTTTTTTGTGGCCGTGAGAACACTAGCAGGTGTCTGGGAATCTGACAGAAAAAATAAGTCACATGTTTATTCAAGAAAGCCAAGGTTTAATAACTGCAGTCGTGATTAATACCTGCAATATTGAGCAGGTCGAACCCACTGGAACAACAAAGCTCCAACCATCCCACCAGCAACGTGTAAGCAAGGAAACCATTTGCAGTGTTTCAAACGCAGGACAAAGAAGTCCACAAAAACAGCTTTTATCTGATAAATTCTGCAGCGAAAGGCATTCAGATCCGGGATTTTACTCTCTACATCACAATAATTAAACTACTGGAGGAACAAAGGGACACTCAACCATTCAAGTTCCCTTAATTGCTTTTTGATACAAAGCACAGATCGTCAAAGATAAGATCCATAGTTGCTGCAACAGTTAGCACAGTTTTTAATTGTGTAAAAGTGACTTTCATGCAGGTACAAAGAGAGAGTGACTTTTTTTTTGTGACCAGTGAAAGTGTGTTGCATTAAGGAGCAGTCATGTGAGGCAACGGCCTGAATAAGAGAGTTTGTTTGACATAATACTCAAAAATATTGCTTCAGCATAACTGGAAGCAGTCGTCCTGAAGCAAACACAGGTCAATCATGAGTATTTACATTGCTTGAGTATTGTTTTATAATTAAGCCAATCATTCTCCAAAATTGTTGGTGCTTTTACTTACTCTAACTAGACTCTTTTAGCTCCTGTCCTTCAACCCAGGAAACTCTGAGGCCTAATTCTTTCCCGAGAAGCAGGAAAGGCCAATAAAAGCAAAAGAAAAGTCTGAATGAATGAAAACCAGAAAGAGAAGAAACAGTTGCTGTAACTAGAGTCTGCTCTCAGTGTACCTCCCTTCTCTAATGAGGACTTTGCGGCTTGTTCAACTACATGATTCATAACGAACTTTGCTCCTCTCAACGACAGAACTGCAACAGCGTTTTGGTGGGCAGAGTATGCTTATACGTAAAAAGTATGTACCAATAACACCAGCAAAAACAATGTACCTACAAGAACTGGGCACAGTCCAGGACAGAGGAGGCTGGCAGGGCTTTAATTCAAGATGAAGGGACAAAACAAAACCCAGGAATGTAAAACCCAAAATCAGAAAGACTTTGCCAGCATAGTCATGCTTTTGTCAAATACCACAGTGGTGCAAGCCAAAAAGTACCCTTTTCAACAGTCTGTTTTAAAGTGAGATTGGTGTGACAGTGTTGCCATAATTACAGATGAGAGCCAGTGTTTGTTTCCACTAGAAGTGGAAGTTGAATGATGCAAGACATAAAAGAACAAAGCTGTGATCAAAATTAAACTGATATGTCGACAAGACGCAACATGAGATATTTTATACCTCCTGCAATGTAATAAAAACTAAATAGTTGCAAGAATCACTGCATTTTCTTTAACCTATATTTTCCACACTGTCCCAACTTTTTCTGATTTGGTGTTTTAGCAAACAACACAGGTGGGAGCAAAACAATTATCTAAACTACAGTACCGCTCAGCTAAGACAGAAATACTGGCAGGAAAAAGGAAGAAAAAAAATTCAGCGAACGTCCACTGACATCTTACTTTTACATGCAACAGTGAGCTTACTTTCTATGTCACTGTGTGGAGCTAGCTAATGCAGTTGAGTCAAAATTAATAAAACTAGCTCATTTATCTCAGATGCTAATAGAAACTATAGTCTACAGGATACAGTGTAATTATATCCCTTTTGTGTTCTAGTTTAGTTTTTTCCTCGAGGAAGTAGAGGTAGTTCATGTAACTCTAGTTCTGTGATGACTGTAGCCTTCAGTGCACTGAAAATAAACAAGGTGTCAATATAAATGGACTCAACTGGCTTGTTTTAACAGATATTTTGAAAGATATTTAAAAAAAACACTGATCACAAGTTTTTTTTAAAATGATTTGATTTTAAGAATTGCGGTGGTCTAACCAGTAGCATGACAAGTGCTCATTGAGAACTAATTGGACAACAATAAGACAAGTACAAATCAATCAGGGCATGGAAACCAAAGAGATAAAAATACAAAAAGATACAGAAAGAAAATACTCCCCAGTATAATACAGAAGATTACAACATAGATATCACTTGACATTGTGGTCACTGTATGATAGGGGAAAAAATAATAAATGGATAAATAAAAATCAGTTCTGCAGAGCAACACCATTGTTTAGTTTGAGCATGGCTGTCTTTTTCTAAGTCCCTAAACAATTTTTCTCTATCTTTTCTTTTGATGTTTTCCACACAGTCGAGGAAAAGAAGTTAGGGGACAATTCTTTTGGATTATAGGAATATATGTTTTGGTCCAAACAAAAGATGAAAATCCCCCAGTCTTACACAATCCTTTCAATGTATAGTGTTTTATCTAGGGATGGATGATTACAACACGATGTGAATTCTTTTGAAACCATGTACTGTATACGGTGCATACAAGCCATATACATTATAGTGGAGATGGTATATTATGGTCTGGCAGTTTTGCTACTATGTATCTCACTATAACAATGATTAAAGCATGGCAAAGCTGGAAGTAGCCTAAATCATGCAGGACAGAGTCTACCACATTACATGGATTACCACCAATGCTTTTTGCTTTCTTTCTTTTTTTTTTTTTTTTTTTTCAGACTTACCTTGTCTGGCAGCATCAACTGGTGGAACTAAACCTTCGATACAAAGAGCAAGGCATCTGACAAGCAACTCTGGTTAAATTTATTTTATTAGAATACAAACATAGAATACAGATAAGAAATCTTATTATTGTGGCTGTCAACCTGGTACTGTTAGTATTTCCATCCACATTACTAATATGGTTGTCAGTGTTTCAAATATTAAGACAGTCATTTCACATTCAGAATGTGTTGAGATGTTTAAATTGTTTGCATGGTCCAGGACAGTGTTTTAATTGGACCAGAAATGTGGCACTGACAAAAGGTTCTGAGTGGAGAAATGGCAATGTCACTTAAGAGATTTCTGTCAGCGTTCTTTAGATCACCAACACTTGAATTCCCAAACCAAACTAAAAAGAAGACTCATTAAGATGAATAATAATTTTATAAAGTGGAGAGGTCATGGGATTCAGTGTGTTATGGGAATAACGGCGGTATTAAATCAAAGAGAAAGTGAGATGCCTCCAGACAACATATAAGTATAGTTTATAGTCCACTGTGAATTCATATTTTTGCAAGTATCCATTGTAAAAGAACATTTTACCTATTAATAACAATAAATATCAAAGTTAAAATTAAACCATACCTTTCAAGTAAATTGAGTACAACATTTATGTTTCATATTTCAGATAAGTTTTGCCAGGAAACCTTAATCCAAACGTTTCATCCTCCACTCTTGATGGGTTTGGAAATGAGATTCTGGTGACATGTATAATCCACTTCTATAATGGCTTCTCTGTGAAAAAGATGGATCGTCTGAGCCCACAGGGGTTTGGTAAGTAACTGTTAGGGAGCAATGCCTACAAACCGTTAACACAGCTACTTACTATAAATACACATCATCTGCTGAGCAGGAAATGGCACAGTTCTGCTCAACACTGTAAATAGAGATTTTGAAGCCTTCACAGGTGAAGACTTTGAGTCTGAGCTGGCATATAGTGGAAGCTCAATGAGTGATCACTTTTAGAAAAGCACTTTGATGATTCCCACTTGAAGAGACATCTGTGAACAACCACAATTTTAAATCCCTGGTGCACAATTATTAACAGTGAAAATTCCATTATGAAGTCCAATATAAAGAAGAGGAGCTTAGGTTTAGTACATCATTGCTGATAGCACCACTGAGTTTCATAGTGAATAAATTCTGATGGTATGGATTAAGAGGCCATGTTCAAGCTATATACACATGTGCCTTTACATTATTTCAGCCATAATCATATGACTGCCCAGTGCAGGTATTCTGTGGTGTGCCATGCTAGGCACAGGTTTTCACCAATCAAGAGCTTCGTTGTGGCTGCCAAACCCAGACCTGATCTAACTGTCGTCTGGAAAAAAGGGTGCTCTGTGTTTCTTGTCAAATTGCTGTTTTACCTGGTCCTGGTGGTCAGCAACACAGCTGCCCTGCTAATCCACTGGCACCACTGCAGCTGCTACCACCCCCTGTCACAGCTGGTCCAAATGGAGCAGTAGCTTCATATACCATAAACCTTTTTTCCCACTGCTTTTTTTCATTCATACTCCATATTTGCAGTCAATGCACAAACACCACATACATCTAAGTCCACTGCCCCACTTTCTTCTGCCAGCCTTAGGTCTCCTTCTATCCTTAACTGAACACTCATCTCACCTTCTACCCTAAACCTAACCTCACTTTCCCTTCTTTCCTAAACCTAACCTCCCCCCTCCTCCTAACCCTAACCTCAACCTCACCTCTTCCTTACTCCCAACTGGACCTATCCCTAATGGTCCAAAATCTTTGTACTTAGGTCCTCAGTAATTTATCACTGAGCATACACCTGATTTTGTGCTTATAACTGAAAACTTTTGAGACAATAGTAGCAGTGCAGCACTTTTCCCTGACTTAGCCCCTCCAAATTTCAACTCAATAAGTGTTTCCCGAACAAATAGGAAAGGTGTTGGTCTTGCTGCTGGACTCATTTCAGTGCAAGCATGTGGGAATTTTAATTCAGTTGATGTATGTGTTATACTTAAAAGCATTCCAGAAATCGTGTTATTGTCTACTGGCCTTAAAAGGCTCTCTGCAAGTTTTATCGACAACTTTGATGAGTTGCTTGCTGTACCACAACAGATTTCAACTATATTGTGATAGTCACTGATTTTAATGTTCACATTTATAATCCTGCATACAAATACTGCCTGCAAATTATGTGGCGTGTAAGAAACTTTTAATCTGTTACAGCATGCGAAAGATGACCACACACCAGCAAGAGCTCCTGCTGGATTTGGTAATTAGTAACGCTGTTGATATTTCTGGCTCTGTTGAAAGGGATGCTGGCCTTTCTGGTCACTTCTGCGTTTCCTTTTGAATGTCAGTTTCTCCAGTCACCTAAACTGAATCAGGTTTTGAGAGGAAATGGTATATAAATGAACTGACGGCTCACCTTTTTATGGGAGTCATGTTTACGTCAGTGAGCCAAAGGTCAGTCTTTGATGTGCTTCTTGATAACTTTTAAATGTAAAACTCTTGAAATTATTGATTGTGTTACTCCTGAAAATGTGGAAAGCAGAAACCACAACAGAGAAAAAGCCCAGCTGTCACAAATCAGAAAAAAGAATGCAGGAAAGCTGATTGCTATATTAAGGTTAGTCAAGCATATTATTCTGACATGATCAGAAACAATATCATCGATTGTCTGCTTTTCCCCATTGTTGAGAAATTAACCAACCCCCCAGCACGGCTAGCCAATGATTTCATGTCTAAGAAGAAGTGTAATAAGTTTGCTTCTTTTTGATTTAAAAAAAAAAAAAAATCCCCACAAAATTTACTATTAAAATGTCTGAACCAAACACTGAAGCCCCTACAACAATGCAGCCACACAACAACCCTTTGATTAGGATGTCAAAATGTAGTCCTATTAGGGCTAACCCCTGGAGGAGACAGTTAAACTAAATTCATCAACAAGCTGTTTAGAAACTTTACCATTCTGCTTTTTCAAAATAGTGTTTGCTTTTTTTTTTTTAGAAACAGACATACTGAAAATTGTCAATGCATCACTCTAATGAGACACTTTCCCAGATCTCAAACTGCAGATGTCAAGCACGTTCTAACTTTTACTGCGCTGTTTTTATTTATGTATTATAAGCTCTGTTTTACTGCTTTTTATGCCAAATTGTACTTTATTTGCATTTTAATGCTCTTCCTTTCATCTTCTTTCTATCTTTGTAAAACACTCCATAATCCATCTGGGCATATTAAAAATGAAGGCACAGAAATGGAAATCATTAGTCATAGGTCGTCTGACATCATTTACTGGTTAACGCGAACCTTTACACACCTCTGCTGACCCCAGGATGATATAATGGTGCAAATGGATGCTTGCAGGGATTGCTGAAAACTCAGACAAGGTAAACTGTAGACATCATCAGCTGAGCATCATATAACAACTGTTGTGAATGCATCACAAGTCAAGATCACAGGGCTGTCGGGTCCAAAGTCATCAGCAAATGAAGGAAGGTGAGTTGTTCCCTAAGCATAGTGTAAAGCACAGCCAAGTCCAAGTTTAAGGGACAGCTTTATTCACATGGTGGGACTGTGGTCGTGGAGTACAGAGGCAGGAAGAATTGGTGTGACATCATCAAAACAGTAAATGAAGTGGTGAAAAACCATAAAATATATTGAATGACTGGTTACACATCAAGGTGAGTGAGTGAGGGGCTGTTGGTGAAGACAGTGAGGCAGCCAGGGCCACTGTGGGTGGCTCACAGCTGTGGTGGTCCCATCACAAACATAGAAGGCTATGTGCCCACAATGCCAGTTTTAGAGATGTTGTATAAACCCTCTGCAATGGCTGTGAGTATCCAGTGCTGGAAGAGCTGTTGCACAGTGGGAAGATGGCTGGGAAGCCCCTACATTCAGGTGCAGGCATACACCATCCACCTCCACTTGCATGCCTGACACTGAGACACCACACAATGGGTTGTTTTTGGCTTTGAGGACACAGGGATAAGAATGAAGATGATGTCTGAACCTCTGAACAAAAAACCCTGGCAAATTGACTGTATTTCCCAAATGCTGACACAGCTGTCCACCACCAAAGCAATGAGGGCTGTGGGTCGAATAAGAAGACGTAGGTGTGCCCTGTAGTTTGGTGAAATCCACTTCCTCACTGGATGTCTCAGGGTCAGGCAGGCTTGAAGCACACTCTACTACCTTCTGTCAGCAGTATGGGTAGGGGAGGGCATCTGGGATGTTAATTCAGCTGCAGATCTGGAATGCAATTTCTATTACCTCTGCCAGAGTCAAATTGTCAGGGCACATTAAAAGTTTCTCTCAAGCCTCATCATTATTTGTTCTTATTGGGCCAATTGGTCCTTTTATTAATCAATTCGTCAGAGACCCAAACTTATCAGAAACCAGCCTAGTCCTTTGGAGGAAATATATGTATTTACCAGCTGATTGCAGCATGATGCATGGTGCCACAGTGAAATGGACTGAAAGCAACCAACCAACAAACCAGTCAGTCAATTTATATTTCTCATAATGCTTATCAGTTCATATTTAAAGACTCTGAAATACTTATTTATGTTCTGTTATTGTAAGTAGATAAAAGGTCCAGCTAGGTGCCAAGAAATCTTGCTTTCCAAATTTAACAGAAGTGTTTTGACATGTTACCATTAAAAGGTCGTGTATTATGGTGCCTACAGAATAACCTGCTTCAGAGGTGGTCTGCAGACATTTTGAGGCATAGACGAAAGTGCGTCTTTGTGGGTCGACATCTGCAGGGGACCCTTGAGAGCTGTTAAACTTTACTTTAAGAAATGTCTCAAACGTTGCAGCAGCAGTGACCAGAACTCTCCCTGAGTGATTGATCTGAGTTTAAATCAGAGTAGGACACGTCCCTAAAGAGGCTCATTCTGGCTGCCATATGATGCGTTAACTCACCATCTAGAGTCACGGAGTCACAGCTGAGCATAAATACGTACAATCTAAAAGCCAATAGGTATGCTGTTTATCCCAGCAACTCAGTGCTCCCAAATGTGCACTAAAGTACTCGAGCAAACAAACACCAACACATCAGGACATCAGCACATTCAAGCTCACAAACACACACAAGGAAAAGTATTTCAGGCTTTTCAGGCCACTGACCATCCACTCCCTAAGTACAACACCATGCGGCTTTCCTCTTCATTGCTCCTGGTCAGTTGCTTTGTGATCATAAAGTACTGCATACATAATGTGCACTTTGTGTTGCAAGGCCGGAGCCCACATTTAGTTCGTTGAGAGCCATTTGCATGTGGTTGACTGCTTTACTAAGAGCTCCTTCTCTTTCCCAGTTATTCCTGTCTTTAAGCCTGCTGTCATCCTGTTTTAACCCAAACTTCATTTCCTGGTATATTTCTCAGAGACCTGTTCCTTCTTTGGAGGATAAGCTGTTTGTGTTAAATAGTGTTCGAGGTTTAGTGAAAAAAAAACAAAACAACTTGTGATTTTATATCAGTTTCCTGAGATTCATACAAAAATCAACTGAGCCAGGAAGGAAAATTATCTCTGAAAACAAATGGAGGGTCTGTTGTGGCTGTAGTAGCAATATGAAGTACAGAGCAACCTCTCATGTTACCTTCACATCGAGGCTCAAGACAAAGCCAGATTAAGCAAATAAGACACCACAGCAGCAAGTAGCAGGCAACGACCCTCTTCAGAAGAAATGTTATTAATACATTACACTCCCTGAGCCTGAGGGTCCCAAACTCAGGGAAATAAATAAAAGGAAAATGTCTGGGCTGTGTTCATATAAAGGTTTGGTTGCTGAGCTCCTCATATTTGTTGCTTAGGTCCCCAGAAATGTTAACATTCAGCATGAAAAAATTGCTTCCCCGTGTCTACTGCTGATAAAATGTTGTCAGTGTCAGGAAGCTGAGAAATCTGTGCAGGAAATACTAAAAGTTGATATTTTTCACCGTGGGATTTTCTCAAGCTCATGTGCAAAAGTTAAAATGCTGATTCTTAACAGTCAAAGCAACTGTACCACTTCAGAAAAGGACCTCTCCTCTAATTTTACACTAATTTTAGTACCATCACCGCTGTTTAGTTTTTACTGATTTGAGGTAAAATTGGAGTTATTCAGCACAAACTGCAGACTGAAACAACACCAACATGTCATGAGAAAATAAATGCATTTTAAAAAAAAATCACAATATTTGATTAGTGGGCTTTTGATTCTGCATGATTTTAAACGTTGTATGCTAATCAGGTGATATTGATCCATTTTGCATTTTTACACAAAGAAAAGAGCTTGATTTTTTTTCTACTTGAAACTCAATTGCTTTAGCTTATTTTCTGAAGAAAAAAACAAAAACCATATGTAAACCACAAAAAATATTTGGGCACCCATGCTATATACCTCACACATTTACATCCCTTATGTGGTCTTTGGGTCAGTTTGACTCTCACACACACATAGACACAGATTATGTTATATTTTTATCATGTACGTACAGAAAAGCTGTTTGCGCTCATTTTCCTGCCTTACCTTCTGTCATGTGACCACTTGTTTATATGTTATTCCATAACATTACGTTTTACATCACTACACTATCCAAGTTTATGTTCAGTGCCATCACAGCCCTGGTACCTTTCAAAGAAGAGAAAAAAACTTGGTACTTGAATACAAACATCAGAGATGGTTTAGACAAGCTGCTGGCCTCCTACAGCCATTGAAGAAGAACACAGTCGTGATCTTTTACAACGTGATTTTTGTTTTAGAAGAAGTCATAATTTCCTTGAGGAGCGAGGGAAGGCATTGGTGGTGCAACACATCCAAAGGAAACACAAGTCCAGCTTCTGCAGCTTCAGTGAGAAGAACGCCTGAGACTGCAGCTGCCCCACCTAACACAACCATGGCCTCAAGTTTCTGAAGTAAGCTTCCTGCTGCAGTTCTGTGTTATGTGTGCAAGATTATAGAAATAAATCCTGAACTAAGTCGTTTCATTATTCTAGGTTCCAGTTGGTGGCAAGAGGAGGTGCTGTAAGGACCTTCAGATGCAAACCACAGAAGAAAGTGAAAAAAATGACTGCAAAAATGATCTGTGACGCATATTCTTAGTTTTTTTCTTTCTTTCTTTTTTTTTTTTTTTTAATAAACAGGCATATCTGTCCAATTTCCCAAGCACCGCCCCTGCTGCAAGGACCATGCCTCAGTTGTTCATCTGCATTTCAAACAATAAAAGTGATCGGTTACTGAAGCTCTAGTTGATGTTTTGACAGTTTGTGTTCCAAAATAATAAATGTTAACAAAAACATTGTCTCACTTCATTTTTTCCAAGATAAGAATGGCTTATGATGCCCACCTCTTCACTATAATGGATTTTTAATATAAATGATAACCAAACAATAAAAAAAGACTCACATTTTGATTATTGTGTTCTAGTAGAAACTGGTTGCAGTTGTTAAACTTACATCTTATCTCTATTGTCCAAACTCTAGATAAAACAATATATATTATACATATTAATGGTTTAAAAAATAAAATTTTATTTCAGAATTGTTTTTAAAACCCCAATATGCCCTGGGTGAATTTGATCCGCGGGATACAAAAAGCTCCAAAAAGTGAAGACCATCCAAGAGTTAGACATTTAAGCTCTTGGTTATTTCCATCTGATCTCTAAATTAAATCAGTTTGAGTTCCACAACTGTGACCAGATGCCAAAATGCACAACCTCAGGCTGTAACGTAAACTCCTGCATCCTCATCAGGCGGTGTCAGAGAGACTTTAAAGTACAGCTATAACTGAATCAAAGAAGCACATCTATAACTGGATCAAAAAATCTTGCCATAATGTCATCAAACAGCCTTCTAATGGGTGGTGTAGGGGTGGGGGTCTTCAAAAAGTAGAGCATGCCTGCAATTTTAAAACAAATAAAATCTGATCCCCTGGGGCAACTCCAGGAATCAATGGAGTTGAAATGTGTTCTCATGGTGCACATATTTGGATTATATTTAAGTATAAGGTCCATCGATGGTGTTAAAATATTTGCCAATAAAATCTGGAGCTTCCTGAGCTACATATTCATTTATTTTATTTCTAAAATCACCTTTTGAAGGTCCAGAGTTGCTGTAACGTTTGCATGTGTACACCATTGTTATCCTACCATAATTGTGCCTCCAAATATGGTGTTTCTGATTTAATTACACAACATGTTAGCTTTTTGAAGAAAGAAAGCGTTTACAGCACAGTTACTGTAGTTTTTACAATTGAGTTAACCAGTTTGGTTGATTTCTGTCTTTTTATATAATGGAGTTTGGGGTCTCCTATCTGCTTGAAAAATGAATTTTTTTTTTTTCTGTTTGGTTTAGATGGTTGATATAGTTATGGCCTCTCTAGCTTCTCCATGTTTAAATCTCATACATCTTTCAAAGATGTGGATATTAGTCAAACAGGAATCGCTCTCACCCTCCCCCTGGAATGTGGCCTATAAAAAAAAACAAGAACAACACTTAATGTCTGTGTCTGAAGCTGGGAGAAGATCTATTGGGGGAAGAAAGATGGAGATGCAGAGGTTTAAAGTTTCCAGGGAAATATCTTTCGAGTCTCTCTTCTCTGAATAAGTAGGGGACGGAGGAGGTTTTCAAGCCCAATTCTTCTTAATATACAAGGAGACAGATATCGACTAACTCCTCTGAAGCCTGAAAAACACAAACAGTGTGAGAACAGAACCTCCAGAAAAGCAAATACTATTTCTTCACAATCAAAACATATGATTTATAGTCTGCCAGAGCCACATGAGTATCCAGAAGTTCAAAAGTGCCTCCAATAAAAGAGGCAGGAAAAGGCCTTTGAATTCTGCAGCTGACCAAATCAATGGCGTGATTAATGGAGCTAATTTTATCTGGACACTGTGGATCATTACTTCCTGCTCTCGATCATCCTTCCTCCCGTCTCCGTAGAAGCCGATGTGGATAATGTGTTTTCTTCACTAATGAGAGGCGCACAGACAGAGGACATCGGAGGGTTAAAACCACGGACAACGGGTCATCTGGGACAGCAGCCCAGCAGAGGAGATGCTATCTACAGCAGCTGCTGAAAGCATCTCCATGGTTTACACAGTCCTGACCTTCTCCCACAGAGGATGTGGAGGCTTGAAAGTTTACCCTGCAGCAATACTTCATTAGTCTCCAAAAATCAAATGTTACATTTAGTTAAAGCGCGTCTTAAAACAGAAATCAAAAACGGATTTTTTTTCTTATCTGACATCATTAATGCAGCTCGAGTTGACCTCAACTGTGAGCTCACTTTCGGAGACGGGCTCGCTTGGATGATATCCTTTCATGAATTTTCGCTGCATGACTGCAGAGGCCACCTGAGACTCCAGGTTGAAATACGACCAAAAGCAGGGAATCTCCTGAGGGGTTTTCTCAGGACGATCGCTATAAAAGAATGAACTCCTGACCCGTGCAGCAGAAATATAAATAAAACTGGCGCACAGCAGTTTGTAACAGATGTGTCGGGGCGACAGTATGAGTCAGCTGAGCTTTTTCTTTCACTCACATCAATATTCGAAGAACAAAAAAACAAACCTTGTTACAGTTTTATATATTATATTTAATGTTTAGATTTCAGCATCTACACGAAGAGGGTAAGGACATATTTAATGATGCTGATTAGTCAAACACAAGGTTATGTCTCTCTACCATCACTTCAAAGTTTCACGTGATATGAAAACCACTGATATTTCCTCAAGTTTAGTAAGGAAACTGATACTTCTGCTCACATTGTTTGTAAATTACACTTGCTCTGTTTCAGTTTCATTTGTGATGGACCAGCTGACCTTTTTGTCCCATCTAGAGCTCTGCTTCCTCATGTTTACTGAACACATCAGTTATGTCGCTTGTTTTTAAGATTCACTGCTGCTCTGTCCTTTCGCCTTTTAGAGCAACGCTCGTCCAACCCTCCTCCATCTCATTGCCCAAAAACTCCATCAGTGATCTGCAAACCCATCTTGACCGCCACAACCCAACCCAGTGCATCGTCTCCATCTCCTGTACTCTGAATTTCATCTCCAAAATTCTTGTATAACTTCAGTTTGTGCAATTCAGTAAATAGTCCTTACTTTTATCTTCTCTTTCTTGCAAAAACCTCTTGACTATTTTTTTTTTTGGACAACATATCTCAAAATAAAATATGTTTGGTAATTTTGAACACAAAAGCATAGTAAGACCGGCCATGTACCTAAACGCATCATTCCACTTTCATTCATGTGTGATCCAAGCATTTGCTTGCAGATAATAATAATAAAAGGAAAGTTGTGTTGTAAACTTTAAGATCAATATCAGTACTTAATGGATGAGCATATGGTGAATATGGTCTTTAGCCTGGGTTTATATTAATTTAATCAGAATAGTTAAATGATGCCTGCTTGTTGTTTGTGCCATCTTGTAGTCTGAAATTAAACCAGATGTTTGCTAGCAGGAACGACACCACAGGGAACAAGCGAAAGTTACAGCAAAGCCCTACTTTACTTCATTTAGATCTTTTTCCTTTTCTTTTTTTTTAAATGTTAAAACCAAATTTCCTTTGTGTCTCAACTCATTAGCCCCATAACACTGAAGTTAATGATGTGAACATGTATGCATGAAAAGCAGTGCTGGAGACATCTGGAGAATCAAAAACTAGAAGGCTTTGAGTCCAAACTCAAAGCTTGTGAGAAGGCTACTTAAAATGTCAGCAATTAGGAGAAAAAAAAATCTAATACTGTTATAACAGGACTGAAATACTTTCAACAAAAGCATAATGTGTCTCATTTGAGTGTCTGGAATGTACAATACGCCCTGGGTATGTTTTCATATGCATGTAGGTGTTATTCTAAGCAGAAATCTCTGAGAAGGTGCACCACTGACAAAAAACACAAAACATCTGGAACCAAAGACGAATATGATAGAAATTGGAAACAGATTACCAACTGGTCTGGTCTGAGCTCCCCATAAAAACCGGCAGACTCAGAAATGGACTTTTCTGTCTCGATGGAGCTCGGTGTACTGTCGTGGAGAGACGTCATTCACCCAGTGTCGCTCTGCACGGTGCTCAGTGCTCCTGTCCTTACGAGGATGGTTTACAGCCGCACACATGAAAATAGACTTTTCTGTGTTATGAAAAGAAAGGCTTCTCTGAATGGGCCTCAGGGTGACTGAAGGGTTACTTTAATCTGTCACAACCCATATACACACAGTAACTAATCTCTTTTTTCACAAAAAAAAAAAAAAAAAAAAAAATCATAGCCCTGCACATCTTTGAAGAAATGAAATAATCTCAGAATGGAGCAACTGTAGAATGACTGATGTGAAAGGCTGACATATGATCAAACTGTGAATATATAACGTTGGTGAAAAAAATACATCTCAAATCTGAGGTATAGCTGCTTCACAGTCAAACACATACGGAGGAAAGCTCAAAAAAGTTCCTTGAACGTCTTTGAACCTCCGTCATCCTGCCGAGCAGAAACTCTGACTCTATTCCTGCAGGGGATGACGAAGAGTCAAGATCGTAGCATGAACAAGACAAGGATGCATGGAAATACCATTTCAAATGTATTTATTGATCAACAAAGTGCTGCTTCCAAAGACCGACAATGACAGAAGAACAATGCAGAGACATTTTTATGAAAAGTCTAGTATACAAAGAATGGACATCTTTAAAAAAAAAAAAAAAAAAAAAAAATGGGTGTAATCAGAGCGATCCCCAAATGTGACATCTGACAGCTCAATGGAGGTTTCAGAAAGCTCCTGCCATCGTCCCTGCGCCCGTCGAGCTTTCTCGTGAAGGTAAACATGCAGAGACCGGTTGGGAAAAGCAAACTTCTCTTTTCCTCTGATTGATGGCACACCTTATGTTCTTACCTAATTAAACTAGCTTTGCTTTGTATAGTTCGGATAAAAGAGATCAAACTGACTTACTTTTCTTGATCCATTTTAGTTGGTCTAAGAGAAATGTGAAAATAAAAAAAGCCGTATTTTTCTGTGCCTAAACTAAACCAAGTGCTTTGGGTGCTTAGACCTAACTAAACAGTGGGTGGAACAAGAAGAAGCTGAAATTATAAAACAAGAATGACTGTATCAAATGAGAGATGTGCCAGGATTATATATTATTCTACGTGCACAACCTCCAGCCAGAAAATAAAACTCCTAAAACTGGTGAGCAACAGACGTTATAAGGACAAAAACTCAACTTGTCGCCTAGTATTACATACCATCTAATATTACTGTTATTTCATATCTAGTTTGTATTTTATTTTAGTATCTATTTTCATATTCTATTGGTTGGGCTGAATTAATGTTTATATACGTTTGTTCAGGGATGAAGGTTAATTTGAGCCATTTCCAAGTGCCTGACCGGGTCTCCTATTGAAAATATATCTTTTTTTTTTCTTTTTATGGTTTTGAAGCCTAAATTTAGATACGTGGCCTTTAATTATTCATGCTCAGGTGACTGCATTGCTCTGTGGAAGGACAAAGTCTGAACACAGGCCCATTTCTCCGCGTCAAGGACTTTAAGCTAACGGACACAGCTTTTTATGCAGAATAAATTAACGTTTGAGGGACACGCTCTGCTTCTTAACACAGTTGATGGCAAAGTTTGCTGATACTCAGTTTTGACACCGACTGAGCTTAAAGATGTAGAGAAGACGACGTGTCACACACAAACGCATACATTTCACATTTAACACAATCTGACAACCAAAAGCAGGAAAGGTTGGCGGGAATCACATATTCAGGCAATCTCCTGGCCTCCCCGCTGAAGAACGGTCCAAGTAAATAACCACTGCCCTCTGTCTGTGTCTCATTAATAAGTTTTAACCTTTTTCACCTGGCCGAGGCGAACAGGGCGACCCCCTTTGACTTTCAACAAGCTCCATTCAGCTGTGATAACATCCCCCGCTACGATGAAGGGCTATTGAGCAGAGCTCTGTAAGACTCCAGTTAAATGAAAATGTATGACTTTTGCTCCTGTTTAATGATTCAAGTTTGGAGCCAATGACAGCAGGAACAGGAAGAGGAGCGCTGACAAAAATAGCACCACTGTGGGGAAAAAAAAAAAAAAAAGACTCCCGGCTGGTCGTCGGTCAGTTTAGCACCAACGGTTCACCCTGACAGGCGCAGAAGGGGCCTCGGGAACCCCCGAGGGGGCCTTTGTCCAGGCTTCACAGGTCGCAAACACACTCACAAACACACACATCCTGCACAACATACTCACACAGTCAAGACTACAAAGACTCAGGGAAAACAGAGGTTTTCAGAAACGCCCGCTGAGCGGTATTTTGTGTGGATGAGCACGAGCGAAGTACAAGAAGTGGGTAGTAAAAAGTAAAAGAGTGTTATTTCTGAGAGGCTAAACTGCTTACATGGTTGCACAGCATACATTACATTAAAAAAAAACGCATGTGAGACAGGACACTCGTAGGCCCGCAGACACCCACTTTAAGTGTGTATTTACAGGGACGGAGGCGGTGCAGACAATGAGGAAAAGCTTCTGCAAAAAGCACCAAATCTAAACATAGCACACCGCTAATGCCTTTGTCTGAAAGCAGAGGCAATTTTACCATTGAACAGTCCTGTGATGAAAAGCGTTAGCCCTAGGAGTGCAATCCGATCTCACACACAAACAGACGGAGTCAGTGACCGCAGTCAGTAAACTGACTTGACCTCACCCAGTTTGTTGTCAGTAACTGTATGTCAAATGCGTCCCAGCAAAGCTAGAATAAACACCACGCGGCTCCGATTTCACATTCGCTCCGCGGTAAATGCCAGCGCTGCACCTCTGGGATCGTACATCTAACAAGCGGATTTTTATCATGCCACCCAGAAATGTGACGGCACACATTACCAGAGAACCAGTGAGCTCACACAATCCACACCAAAGCATTTTTTTTTTCTGAATCTAACTACTCCAACTTCAGGACTGAGAAGTTAAATCTTTGGAATCAAGAAATTGTGGTTTAGACTTCTACCCTTATAGGGGGTGATGTGAACACAGATGCCAGCCAAGTTTAATTAAAGGTGACTGAATAAAAGCAAGATGATGAGATTTGTACTTTCAGAACATCTCTACCACACCGGTTCCTCTGGATTTCATTTTGATTTCCAGGTGGCCGTAGTGACAGACGGATAAGAACTTGCCTCTGAGCACCATTTGATAAACAAATTAGAGATTAGAAGCATGTGATGGAGGCCGAGTGACGGATAGATCAACAAAAAACATCTGAAATGATGGGCAGTGGAGTAAGAAGGACTGTTGTTGGTTATGCAGTAGAAATGTTAAGATTTACCAGTACACTGTTATTAGCAGTCCTGCAGCCACTTTGGTTATTTTGAATTGTTGCAATTGGCTCGGTATGTTATGTACCGGAGGAATTGACTGAGACACTACCAGGCAGGTTTAAAGAGAAAATTACCACAGAGTGAGTGGGTATGGTTAGTCAGGTCATCATTTACCTGCATGTGTTCAAATCAGACTATGAAATCACTCGGCGACGGCCAAGATGGGAGACACAAGCGTGTGCAGCCTGTACCCAGCATGCAAACAGTGCACAGAAGTCAAAAGATGAGCCGAGAGTTTGGAGGCAGGTCTTCACCATATATTGATCAATTTATTCGTTCAGTCAGGACATGTGTTTTGGTTGTCCCAGAGTCTTACACAAAGAAGTCATTGTGACACGTCCAGTTTGTTTTGACCAGAAAACAGGAAATCAAAAAAAAAAGAAACAAAACAGTACGTGATCATGACAGCAAACTCACATTCAGACTGTTTCCAAGACAGTGAGGACGATGCTCGTTTACCAGCGGCTGGTTGAGGCCAATTCCACTCAAACGTTCCATCAGATTTTTTATAATTTGCAAATATACCACTTTTTTTTTTTTTGGTCATTTTAGACTCAATTGTACCTGAAACAGGAAAACTGTAGGAACTGGGGCACACTAAAAATACAAATTTTCAAGCGTAAACTTCCTCCTCAGTTTCTGAGGGGGTTCGTAAGCCATGTTGAGAAAACCTGTTGGGTAAATCCTTGCATGCACGTTGACACAGGCACTGATCTTGACTTTTTTGTCACGCTTTGAAGTTAAACAAGAGCATTCTGGGAACTGCGAGCTCTCTCAGACAAGGCAGTCGATGGATTTTCTGTTCACGTGCCACAGAACAACCATTCTGGATGCACAAGTTAATTGTTCTTCAAACTGATGGAGATGTGGACAAATCTAAAACAAGCTTTCGTTAGTCTGGTTTTTGTCAAAAAGCAATAATAAAAAGTAACAGTAACATACATCTTAAAACACACAAACATAGTGGCTTTACTCCAGAACCTTCCAACAATACAATTCGTTACTCTCAATACAGGTTGATCTTATCGTTTATTCTGACCAGAACGCCTCAGCAAGCCAGTGCTGAGGATTCTGGGTAATGTAATAAAATCAAGAAAATACCAATCACAAGAAGCACTTACTTAGCTTCTTCAACAAACAAAAACAAAAGCAATGTACAATAAAAAAAAGAACCACCAGGAAGAGCAAAACCAAGCACAAGAAGTATGATCTACTGTATAATTAAGGCGAGTAAAAATATTGCAGAATAATTTGGCCCCTGTGTGTCAAACAGACTGCCACAACAGTCAGAGCTCCCTGACTCCTAATCGCTGCAAGGATCCAGAGAAGGGACAGAAAAATGAACTGAAATAGAAGAAATAAAAAAAGCAAAAAAAAGCATGACCCTCTTTGGAGACAAAATAGTTTCACTTGGTTCAGTTTGGTCTCAGGAGTGTGTTAAAGGGAACAGTTAGGACCTTCTTCCTGAAATTAATTCAAATTTTTAAAATCAGAAATTAAAATGACTAATAGAAAAACAGAAAAAGGGCTTGATGAGTAGTAATGTGATGAGCTCAAGTTTTTCTTTTCTTTTGAATGGCATGAGAGGGGTATGAGGGATGGGCAGCCAGTTCAGAAACTAGAAAACTGTTGTTCCACCAACAACTTGATATGACGGATGACGATGCTGTGCCCTGTGGGAAGAGTGCGCATCCCCCTGAAAGTCCTCCCTCTGACAAAAAAAGCAGAGACGGGCAGAGAAATAAAGGAGGAAGGAAAAAGGAAGTCAAATTTCAGACACACAAAGTGATGCTGACCCTCCTGATTTTCTTTTTTTTTTTTAAGTCCGTTTTTCCTGTACTGGGACCAACGGTCCATCCCGGTTAAGAACCGCTCTGCTCCCCCGTTTGTTGAAAAAGGCTGGGGGTGACGGAGTCGGCACTAAGTTTTTGTATGACGGATCACAGTCAGAGCGTCTGGATGTTCATGAGGGTCTGAACAAAAAGTATCAGACCGCTCAAGAGGAGGAGATAAAGCTGTGTTTTTAAAACCAGTCCAACGTCAGCTGTCCTCCTCTCCGTGAAAGCGAGGGCTGTTTTCCTATTTTTCCTCCAGCTTCTCCTCTTATCCTCACACCCCCCACCCCCTTCCTCTTGTTTCTTCCCAAAGTTTCAGACCCATTCCTGCATGGAGCGTTTGCAGTACAGTATGTGGCGCGGCGTGCCCTTTCTCTTGAACTGCACCACAGTGTAGACCAGCACCAGCATGCACAGCGCGAGCACGCAGGGGATGACGATGGCG
Source organism: Zenarchopterus dispar (assembly GCA_028564865.1). Taxonomy (NCBI): domain Eukaryota; kingdom Metazoa; phylum Chordata; class Actinopteri; order Beloniformes; family Zenarchopteridae; genus Zenarchopterus; species Zenarchopterus dispar. The sequence goes on from JAOWBL010000013.1 coordinate 3,600,637, forward strand.
ATGGCTTTCACCGTGTTGGCCTCGTTGTCCAACTCGATCACCACGTCCGTGTTTCCGTCGTCGGCCGGTGGGCGGCCGGGGTCGATGGGTCTCAGCTCGCACCCCATGAAGTCCTTCAGGATGGAGCGCGGGTAGCCCGGTTCCACTCGCAGAAGCTGGTTGTTGAACTTCCAGTACTCCTTCCCCTTGTAGAAGTAGGTAAAACCTGAAGTCCAGAGACAAGAGACAAAGGAATTAAGTGCAAAGTGGGCCGCAAGTTTGGAATAAAGACAACCCATGCTCTAAGTATTTATGCTGAAGTGTCTAGCCAGGATCTCGGAGAAGTGCCGCCCAGCACCAGCATTTCAACGCTGGATTATAATGTTTAATAGGCCAGTTTCTGATAATGTATATAAACAGAAAAAAAAGTGTGACTCAATAAGACAGTAATTTTCAAAAAAAAGTTAATTTTAGCATTTTTTCTCCTTTCAAACTTCCATGTGGCAGCATCCATCTCTGTATCACCTGTTCATTATTCTCCAGTCGTGCTTCTGTGGAAGCAGGAACTGGTGGACGATCTCATCTTCAGAGGTCAAATGTTAAAGGAAGTGAAGTCACCGGTTCAGCCAAGTGCTTCATTTGTAATAAAAACTAATGTAAACAAAGGAAAGAGCTGAGCAACCTAAAGCTAAATTAGCTCTAAAGTCCAGAGGCTGTTTCGTTCTTATAACACAATTTTCTGGAAGACGCATTCTAAACATAATCTAATAAATTCCCCCCAAACAAACAGACTAGAATCGACTGACTGGCCTTTTCAGGTAATCAGTGTTTGTTTATGCACTTATTTACTCAGTTCAGGGTGGTAATGTTTTTACTTGTATCAAAAGTTTCACAAGTGCCTTAACTCTTAGCAAGAAATAATAATTCATCTCGTGTTAAGGTGAAGGTAACCCGGTAGAAAGGCAAAAGGAGCAAATTTAAATACTGTCAAAAGTACTGTGTGGCAAACTGTTGATCTATTGTTTCTTTCTCAGCTGAGATGTCTCCAACTGTCCCCCAGGACCAATTATACTGGTCATAAAAGCACAAAACAGACTCAAGCAGCAGTGAAGGAAAAGTCAGAGAAACAAGCCTCTTCTCAAATCAAAAGACTGGTGCTTTCTTTCTGACAGGAACCCGCCGCCCAAATTAGCAGGTCAACGACTCAAACGGAATTCACTCAAGAAAAGCTTATTAACCTGCTGTACACCTGACTTACTACAGTAAAAATGCATAAACTAAAACGGGAAAGTCTCGTTCAAAGTTACTCTAGAATTCAAAAACTTCACTGGCCTCCTTCATTCACTCGGTCTTGCGGTTTGTAATTTTATGCACACTCTTCTACAGGAGAAAAGTTTGGTCTTCCTGAGAAAATTCCGAGCTTCTTAAGACGCTTTTTAGGTGGAGATGTTTCTGGTGGAGAAGAAACACGGGGATACCCTTCAAAAGATTCATCTCACAGAGAGACAAAAAGATCAAACAGTGTGGAGGAAGTAAAGAGCTGAAGTTAACACATCATGCATGTTTAAAGCGTGTGAAGCTTTGAAGGCTCACCATGGTGGTTCATTTAAAACAGTCGGCAAAAATCAACCTCTGACAGCAACAAAAACGAGGAAACCTGGAACTAAACTAGGTCATCTGGCTAATTTAATACTCAACTGTGGCAAGGATTCAAATATAAGGATTTTATATAAAAGTGTTGAATCTGTGTGTAACGTGTGTTGGTGTCAACGTAGTGAAGCACGAGGTCATTTAGGCACGACTGCGCTCGTTTTCTCGAGGAAAAGAAAATTCAGAGGAAGAAATTGATGAAAACAAACATGCACTCCATCAATAATAAGGGCCATCAAGAGAGACGGAGAGGGGGCGGGGGAGTGTTGATGGAAACGGAGAGGGGCTGAGCAATCGTGGGTGAGAGTCAGGTCGGCGTTGCCCCCGGGCCTCCAGATCATGCCTCCTCAATCATCCCTGGTTATCTGGGTCAACGCTACGAGCATCCCACTTCACACACGGCCACGCCGGCAAATAAATGCAGCCAAACACGCGGATGAGGAAAAAATGCCAGCGCCGATCACTCCTTTGAATATCAATCTATCCTTCACGCTCTGATTGATGCCCGCTCCACCTGGCCTCGATGAGAGATATGCCCGGCAACAGATCTGGCAGCAGATCCTTGGCGCAGATGGGCTGAGCATTCAGCACCACCTGCTCTGCTTTTTCCAACCGTGTTACTGCCAGAATCTCACCCAAACCCACCTGGTATTTCGTCCAATCAAACAAGTTCCTTTCCTCACCACACTATGCGATTGGTTTACACGCGATTTCTCAAGGCTTTGGAAACCCCGCCTCCCCACCGCCGACGAGGGCCAGTTGGATTTAAACGGAAAAAGGGCCCAGTGGTGGTCTCATCCTTTTACTTTCCACAGATCTGCTCCAACTAGGTCTTACGGTACACCGAGCAGGATGGATTCATAATGAAATATTCTGCTTTTGACAGAAATCACAAACAATAAAAAGACATGTCTATATAAACTTATTGATTTGAATAAACTCACATGGTTTATTTCCCTTTGTGTTACACGCATGAAAAGGTACCGCCTACAACGAATCGGTGTGTAACTGGGGCAAATTTCAATCAATGCTACCCTGGTTTATGTCCCACACAGCATGTGACAGCGAGCAGCTGAAATCAATACCGCATGAATCGGAGAGTTGCTGCCAAATCAGAGTACTGGACGGGACGGATCGTACCGTTGGCTTTGTCGAAAAAGGCCCCCTGCGGTGACTCGGGCACGCCCTTCCACACCGTGATGGGCTTCGGGTAGCCGGGGTCCATGGTTCTCATCTCCTCATTGTAGCGCCAGTAGCTGAAGAACAAATGAATCAGTCATGGATCATCTAATTAATGCTGCAACTTCCCTTCAGGGACGAGTAAAGTGAAGTGAAATAAATTAAACTTGACCATTTAATGTTTATCTACAACTCTGAGCTGCAAGCCCACAACGAATACAGAGAAACAAGAGTGTGACTTAATCCCAGCTCCCACTCTGACTCCATTAAGGAAAATGTTCAGTTTGAATCTGCAGTTTGAGCCTTTAAAATTAAAAAAATCTAATCTAAATTTTTTATGTGCAGTTTTCCTTTTCCTGGTACCCACCTGTCCCCTTTAAAGAAGTAGGTCTTTCCTACGTCCTCCCACCACACAGCCGTCTCGATGCTCTGAGCCGGCATACCGTGGCCAAACTGGGTGATGTCCTTTGGGTACCCGGGCTGCAACACCGTGTCCTTAAATACCCAGAACTGCTTTCCTGCACATCAGGAAAAAACAGAAACATTCATTACAAGAAAAAGGACAAGAAGCAGCAAAGATCACTCCAGGAGTAACATATGCTCCGGGGGAAGATTTACACAGACAAGTATATTTATAATCTACAACCGGTAGATGATAAAATGTTCTCATCTCACTGTATCGGCTGCTTCCCTGATTTAAAATAGGACAAAGACGTGGTGACAAGTTGTTGAACAGAGCTGCTTAAGTGCTTAATCATACTATTAGATAGTGGGTCTGTTCTGGCTGTGATAATGTTGCCGAATTATAAAACAACCATGAAATAAGTCCAGTTTTTAATCATTTTAACTTCTTTGCGCTTCAGTGGTTGCTTTTCTCATTTTTTGCCCTCTTTGCCCCTCTTCCAGTGGAGTAATTAGATTAAACGGTGTGTTTTTGACACAGCGTGACCCCGGGAAATGCATTTCCTCACCAGAGGTGGAGGTGTGGGGTGGACCAGGAAGACGCTTGTTTGGGGGAGGTGTGGGCTACAGGCAAAAAAGAAAACTAAAGCTTTGAATGACAAGGGCAGAGGACTGTCTTTTTATTATGATAATTATTAGTTGAAAAATGATTTTATTACGAGTTTATTTGATCATAAACATGAAAAACCAAACAAAGATAAAGCAGGTGAGTCATTGTAGACAAAAGAAAATGAGATAAATTAGCAATATTACAATACATGTAATGATGTTTCTCAGTCCATAGTTTTAAGAGAAAAACATTTATTGGCCAAAGGAAACAAATGTTCAAATGTCAAATATTAGAATTGTTTGCAGAAAAGTGTTGTCTTCACTTCTGCTCGTGTTTAAGTTGACTTTAGTCTTTTTTTTTTTTTTTTTTTTTTAAAGGAGCTTTTGCAAACGCAGCTTTTAGATGATGTGAACATTTTTCATTAAGAAATCCTGCAAATGGGTGGAAATAAAAGCAGACATGATCCATGCAATAATCATTCGTAAATAAAAGGTCACAAAACTGACATTTAACGTGAAATAAGCATCTAAACTTTCCAGGAAGAGAAGAGGAAGGAACAGTAGGACGAGGTGTTGGTTGAATGTAAAGTGGGACGGAGAGGCCTGTACGGACTGTTTCTGGAAAGGAAATTCCTGTCGTTTCAAGTCTCGCTCTTAAAGTTCTCCACTCAGCGTGGGTCGTGCGTGCTTCCTCTGACCCTGACACACAAACTAGCACACCACACCCTGAGATGAATACTCCTCCGTCCCCCCCTAAAAAAAAGATGGGGTCAAGCTCATTTTATGAAAAACTCTAAATCATCCGTTCGCTCTCTCTCTCTCTGTGTCCCACATAAAATGGGATTCTCCATTATTTCTCAAGTTTTCATTTGTAAATTGGAGTAGACTTGAATCAGCCTCCACATTAAAGCGGCGCCTCATCTTCAGAGCTGTGAGGTCTGCTTTGATGTGGTGGTGGCGCCGGCATCTGCAAGCAGCCACTAATCCACTGCTTGCCCTCAACATACTATGAAAAAGTGTAACAGAGGATGAAAATCTGTTTTTAGACACAAAAAAATAAAAATAAAAATCTCCTGGTCAGGCCACACACAAATCTAAGGAGAACGAGACAACAAACCGCACGTTCATTTGACTACTTAGATGTGTTTCACACACGCCCACTGTGACACTATGGTGAAACTTCTTCAGATTATTGGAAATTGTAGATCCAGAGAATATAGGCAACAGCTATCAAAATGTAGATTTACGTGAAACATAAATGACAGACTTCTCCAACATACTGACTTGAACCACATAGTTCATGAAAACTGTCAGACTTTGACTTCTTCCACATAATAAAACTTTGATCGTGGGGTTTTGATACGACCGGCGTTCAACTTCCTTTTAATCTCAGCTGGATTCTGTCTCTTTTTCTGTGACTGAAACCATCCAATATTAGAGGGGAAAAAAATATGTAAGAAACAGAGGCCTGGCCTTGGATTGACAAACCAGTAAATCTAGGTGTTTACTGCTCCTGCAGTTCTCAGTTAATGATCACAAATAAGAACTAGTTTTAAAACACTAAAAACACTGAGCCAAAACACTTCAAAATGGAGCCACTGTGATAGCTGAAAGGGAATTAGAAGCGTTCTGGGAAGATTAAAATGTATGTATTCTGAATTATATATGAGTTTAAAGAAAAAAAAAAACATATATATATATAT
>JAOWBL010000013.1:3606258-3668389 GCA_028564865.1 Zenarchopterus dispar
CACACACACATATATATATATATATATATATATATATATATATATATATATATATATATATATATATATATATATTTCTCCCCATGACTTTGTGAAGTAATATCAATACCAGGAGCTTGTTGATGCTCCTTATTCAACAATATACTAAAGGAAATACTTTGTGTTCAGATTGTAGTTTTAGTCTTTTGGATGCATTTAGCCATACAGAGAATACTAAAACCCCTCTCATAAATATTTAAAAAGAAATGTGGGAACAAAAAGCAGCTGAAAAGTTAGTTTCAGTGGACTCATGGATGTTTAAACTTAGTTTTAGCTGACAGTTGCAGATATAGCTTAGAAAATGTAACGGCATCGTGTCAGGCAACAATCTGCACACCTGGAACACAAAGTGAGCCATTTCTTGTACCTTCAGTTAAAATCAGGTAATCATTATGGACAAATATCAAATACTCTAAGTGTGGGGGAAAAAAGTAAGAAAAGCTAAAAGTGATATATGTTCAGCCTGTAGGTGATCCTGAAGAAAAATGATTTTATATTTTAAATTGACTGTTTTTTTTAATCTCTTTTAGTGCTTTCTTTTTTTAAATGTATCATTGACAGACATAAGACATTAGTGGACAGAGCATTCACAACCAATAGCATTAGCTTGGAACATGTTCAAAGAGAAATTAAGTCATATGATACAAACAAAACATTTTTATTGTGAAAAAATGAACTCAACTCTTTCTCAGGGAGACAAATTATGCAAAGGTAATTTGTGTGGCCTGCAGGCTAATACTGACAAACATACCGGCCCTGTTTGAGCTTTTTTCTAGGTTTAATAGAAAATATTACACTCTTAGACACGCCTGCATCATGTCAATTTAAAAAGTGGCTTTGTTCTCGTAAAAAACAACAATAATAATAATAATAATAATAGTAATAATAATGAAACTTTGATTGAATTTTACATCATATGAGGAGAAAATAGCCAGCATTCCTGCAAAAGCCTACGTTTAATTCAATTTATTCAATATAAATTTATAATGCAGCTGTTTTCCCTGTGATCTCGACTAATGAAATAGTTCTGCATATAAAGGGTAATTCCTCAAAATCTGCCTGCATGCTGCTCTTCAGCTCCGATTGGTGCGTCTGTGAGGAGGATCAGAAGTGATTCCATCATTGCGTATAAACTTACTGTGTACCTTGTAGACTTGGATATCGACTGCCCAGAATAACAGCAACGGGCCGACTAAAACTGGCTCTGGGTTTTATTGTAGGAAGGAACAACGCGTACTCAATCTACTTCTAACGTACATCAGGGGTGTCTGCTTTCTGACCTGCTCTGGGATGCCTCAAGTACACTCAGCTAATCAGTGTCTGAGTCATGACCTCAGAGAAAAACTACTTTCTAGTCTCCATTGTGCATTTATGTAAAGAAAAAAAAAAGAAGAAAGAAATCATGAGAGCAGAACTGTCTGAGGATATTAAAAGCATCTGGTTACGGAAGGCCTGCAGAGCCACACTCTGTTTTCTGACCAACTTTCCTCCCAATTTTCACTGCCAAATGGGGACAGAGAGAATAAAGCCTTCTGGGAAATCAGCTGTGCGAGTTCAAATGAGAAATGACATTGTGTTAGTATGCATTTTCTAAATCTACCCAGTCCTGGTGGCAGGCAGGGTGCAGCACGAGGCAGGGAAATCAAGCTTGCAGGGCTTGTGATGCATGTGCGATCAGTAGTCTGCATTTCCAGGAAATGTTTGGTGTTGAAGACAGAAACAGCTTTAAGAGAGGATTTGTAGTTTTGATCCCAGCAGACTTTCATAGCTTAACTACATCTCCTTGCATCACCACCCTTATCTCTCTCTGTCTCCCACTCTTCTCTTCCTCTCTGAAGCGTATGCAAATATGAAACTTCCACATTTGACGGTTTCTGTAAGTGGGCTTTTAGCATCCGAAATAATTGGCTTTAAAGTTATGTGTTTCGAGGCTAGCTTTGCACAAATTTGAATATGTCAACACATTTTTTTTAGAAAGAAATTGAACTCAGGCATTTTCAAACAGACATTAGGCAGTGAAGCATCTTGGAACAGGCAGTGAAAGAGAAACTCATACTAATGATGTTCAGCTACAGATCACGATTTATGCTAAATATATTTACATTAGCAACACCACAACCTACACATTATTTAAAGTCAAAATCACTGGATTATGCTGGATTTTTGAACCAAGTAGAAGACTCCTTTAATCTTTTCCAGATTTGCACTAAACTCATACACAGATAAGATCAAGGCAGCACTTTGAGTGAGCACTATAACGTACAATAATCACCGCAGATCTAAACCGCTTTTGCTTTCTAAATATAAAACATCCATAGAAAATATGTGCAGGATATTAAAGAGGTATGAGCTTGTGGCTTTCAAAAAAAAAAAAAAAGTGCCTGGGCGTCCATGTAAATTGATCTCTATGTAAAGGCTGATGTGGCTGGACACCACACAAGAGAGACAACATGAGTATGACGTAAATGAAGATTGTATAAAACACAATATTTGTGGTTGTCTTCAAGATCAGAGCAGTTTGATGCTCCGTCCTTGTTGGAGAAGAGCTGCTACAGGATGATGGTGGGGAGGACGTGGGCTTACCTTTGAAGAAGACGAACTTGCCCTCGCTGTTCTCGTAGACTGCATCTATCTTGGGGGGCAGGCCCCTCCAGAAAACACTGATGAGCATGGGGTATTCTGCCATCACGGAGTTATCCCTCACCCGCCAAAACCAGTGGTCCTGAGAGGGGACAAACAAAGTATCTTGTTGGGAAACTGAAAAAGACACGCATACTGGAACACTAATACACCTCTCTCTCTTTTCCCCCTTTTTAATCTGAGATGAGGAAAGTTAAAGCTTGCTTTTAAATTAACCGGGTCCAACTTCTTCAAGGTCCTAAAGTTGGAAGGTGCTCCTAGTTCCCCTTATTGCCACAAAAAAATATTTGAAATGATCCCTGCATGGAAGAGCTGCAGTGGTATATGAAATCATAAGAGTACACAAGTGTAGAAAAGAAAGTTTTTTTTAGACAAAGTTTGACACCACCAGTTTAAAAGTGAGTGCTGATGCCCAAGCACCACTTATGTAGCAAGTCAACACTTCACAGCTAAATGTTAGCAACAACAGACCTGGAGGAGAAGGAACACTTCAAATTCATGTCACCATGCCTCTGCTGGGTATATAAATATGAAAAAAAAAAATCTTTAAAAAAACATAATGTAAAACAGTTGTGTCTGATCCCGGTGACTTTAGGCCACGTGGCTGCATCGCCAAAAAAACAAGAATGCCACTGGTGGTGAACTTTGACCGCTGTTTTGACAGCAATGATGCTTCTAAGATGGATATGATGTCTGAGGTTGCCTGGAGAGCCTCAGAACATGTCACTCCACATGCAGAAGTGAAGAACGTACCGGGAAAACCATCAAGTACTGGGGGCAAAGTGATAGCCAGGAGCTTTATGAGAAGCCAAGAGTCTGATTTCCTTTGGGGGTGAAACATGAGTGCAGCCAAGTGGAAGGTGTGTCTTTTTGATGTTGGATGAAAGCTGATGACAGAGGGAGTCGGGGGAGACCCAGCTGCGAAAGCCATTAGGACCGGCAAGGTGTCCCACCCTTCGGCAACAAAAGGCCAATTGCGCCTCCTGAATGCGCTCAGCGCTTGGGCCAAAACAGCCTGACCCCGCAGCAAAGGACGCCAAGAAACGGCGAGAGGAGGCAACTCGTCATCACACCCTGCCTCATTTGCAGCAAAAGCTAAATAAACAGACAATTTATCAAACACGGACTTTGCTGCCCTCTTTGTTTAATCCAATTGTTTCACTGGGACTATTATCATTTCCCCTCATCTCGCATTCCAATTTCTCAACTCTTCTTCTCCCACTCTCGCTCTATACCTGCTGCCTCCGTGGATTTTAAATTGTTCCGCATTTTCTTCCGTACAAGTCCATCCAGTAATTGAAAACAGATCAAACTGTGAAATCTGACCCGTTTGAATCTATCTGACTTCAGAGAAGCCATAATGTTCTCCCTCCCGCTCCCAGCCGGGCCCACTCCCATTCTGAAAATAAAGCTCCCCCGAGCAGACTTCACTAGTAGAAAACGTCAGCAGGCACTTTCCAATTACAATAATCACAAAAAAACATTCAATTTAAGTGGACGCTTGAAAGATACCGCAAATTGTTCATGTTTTCTGCTTCTAAAAGAAGGGCAGTGAAGGGTTTGTGATGCATGCGTGTCATACCACATGATAATATATTTAGCTGTGTCGCCACATGTTCTCTATAGGAATATGAGTTCTGGACCGCCTCATGGCGTGAAGTGGACTCTCGCTACGAATCAGAAAAAAATGTGAAGAGGATCTGTAGAAACAACCCTTCCCATGGCTTTACTGTGGGTTTTGTAAAAAGCGAACATGTTACTTTCTAAATTGTTTTGGACTTAGTTTATCACAACACATTTTTACAACTTGAAATTAACATCAAAGAGTGAAATGTCTGGTACAACGGAAATCTGTCAGACAACACACCCACTGAGCGATGGTACCAAGGTGTACTTGGACCATCTGGCAAGCTGAAGCTTGGATTATTGCTGATCTTTTTTTCCATCCTGGAAGATCTGGCTCACAGCTAGACGGAAACCACCAACAGGTTCATCCTCAGGATTTGATATTTTAACTATTTTACACCACAGCACTGCTCCACCGGTATGGTTCTGTGTTGCATATGTGTGTGTGTGTGTGTGTGTGTGGGGGGGGGGGGGGGGGGGGGGGGGGGGGGGGGGGGGGGGGGGGGGCACTTGGTCTCACCATTACATCTGCCAATGCTTTTCTCTTATATAACGCTCTTGTCTCGTCTTTTAAATTTTCGTTTATTTTTAATCAAAACTAAATTTCATGAGAAACAGGTTTGCATCTGCAGCAGTGAGTCCAGTTACAGTCAGATAGTTCTTTTTTTCAATCTTTGCTGCCTCAGTATTATTAGATCATGGTTCTGCACATGTTTTGATGCTATACTGAGAGACACTTTTTAAGCTTTCATCAGTTTCTGGGACAAATACTGACTACTGGAGATCAGATCGTGTTATATTAGCATCCTGAGTTGACAGCAATCTTTAATTTTCTGTTTTCTCACTTCCTGTCTTTGTGAGGACTGACGACAGGTTCTTCGTGGGATTAAAATCTACTGAGATCACAGATCTAAGATTTCAATGCCATGATCTCGGCGTTATTATGCCATCACTGCTATCTTGTGACATCTATCTACATCAGACTGGAAAACACAATTATTATGTCCAAACTCCTCCTAAATCGTTGGGAAAAGTTGTTCCTGGAGGGTATTTTGATATCATTCATTATCACTGTGGCGGTGTTGAAGATAGAACTGTAAGTGAACCCAGTCCCTGAGATGAGAAAAACCTCTCAACATGGAGGCTGTCAGGATGCTTCACTGATCGCTTCAAACATTTTCATGCTTTTCACGTCTTCTTCTGCAGATCACTGATCTTCCAGATTTCCCAAATGTCTGGAAGAGGGCTTCACTGGAGAAAAGTAACTTGTCCAAGTTTTGTATTTCCAGTAGTTTTGTCTCGGATCTCTCAGTGGAGAAACCAACATCTTGACAACTGGTCTTTGAATTTCAAATAATAGGTCTCCCATTGGAGACCAGTCACAACTCCCTAAATCTCTTTCCTGCTAAGAGCCCCCTTGGACCCAATACAAAGTGTGAGCAAAGCCATTAATTTACTTAATCCTGAAAAGAAAAAAAAAAAAGCTCATCATGAATGCACAACTGCTTTTGTTTTAGATGATGTAAGTGATGACCACACTGATGTTGCTACAGTTAGAGATTTCAGCAATGTTGACTTGTTCTTTACAGTGATGTGAAACGTTCACTAAAAAAGTCTTGTTAATGACCCATTTTAGCACTACAGAGAAAAGTATTTCACTGCTGATATGAGCAATATTGAAGATATTTTTCAGAAGGTTTTCATGACATTGTTGACAAGCATAATCTATTAGGACACACAGAGTTCAAAGCTGAAATAATGCCTGGTTATTACATGATTTATCCAGTCGACTTCATGAGTGTTACTTAGCGAGGCCAAAAGCAAGAAAAACAAATCACATCTGAGATTGGCTGCTTTTATTTCTTTACAGACACTTCAGGCAATCTTCATAATCCTCTTAAATTTTTGGAGAGCTATTCAATTCTTTGCTGGAAGTGCTAATGGCATAGAGCTTCATGCATTGTTAGGAACTAAAAAACAATCTCTGATAAAGCCAAGATGCTCAGATATTTTAATAAGCATTTTACTGCATCTGCTCCTTATTTTCAGTCTGAATATTGCACGAGGACTGTTGATAGTTGTTGAGACAATCCCTCTGCGATTCACATACCGAGATTTAATTGAGTCGCAGCTTCGGAGGTGTATAAAGCTCTCAAACCCAAAGACATTAGACACACAGCAACACTCCAGATTATCTGCAGCTGTAACTTTTAACGCTCGCCTCTGATTTTAACGCAGCACCTGAGACGTGTCTTTTAATATGCTTGTTGCCTTCAAATGAAATTTCATTTATTGCAGTCTGCCTTTGTTGCTTTATGCTTTAAAGGGGTTGACGCCACAGTCCCTTTTGTAAAGTTTGAGATTCGTTGTAAATTAACAATTAAAATGGTTTCTATCTCAAATATTATCTCATCAGACAGTCAGGCGTTGGAGGAGGTGACAGTACAACTACTGTAATCTTCAAAGTAACAAATGGTCTCATTGAGTCTTTAGACAGCAAACAACACTGCAGCTCTTTTTATTGATCTTTCTAAGGTTTCTAAATCAGTGGATCATGAAATATTGAAGCAAAGACTTCACAAAATTGGATACTCTGAACGTACTGGCCTGAAAATGCTCTATTAGGCAGATTTCAGTGTGTACAAGTAGGATGTGTTACCTCCAGCGGCTTCAGCTTTACCCAGGGTGCACCTCTCCCATTCAAGTTCATGTACACACAAACCCACCAAAACATATCAAATCCTACATTTGACTTTAATATCCATGACAGAGTGCTTTATGTCTCTGTGTCAACATTTTCCAAGACTTTGTCAATCCACTACAAACCTTTAAGTGTACTGTGTGTAGTGTAAGAGTTTGTTTAATTAGAAATGTAAAAAGAGAAATAAATAAGGAGATACCAAATTATTAGAGAGAGATGCGAAATAACTGTCAGGTATCACAAAAAGACATGGAGCCCCGTTATGCATTTGTGTCAAAGTATTATTAGAAGGACCATAAAATAAAATAAAAGTTTTTGAATAATTCATGAGGACAAAGCTGAAGCCTGAGATCAAAGTTTGTATCCACAGTATTCTTTCCAAGTCTTGGAAATCAATGTTTTTCTGATCAAACTAACAGAAGAAGACCGGATTTTTAAACAGGCTGGGTATTTGCATTTTCGAATATAATGAAAGCTTTCTACCTGAAACAAAGCCTCAAACCAAAGTTTTCGAACCTGCAAGGATATTGCTATAATGGCTGTTAATAATGACGCACGACTTTACAGCTGAAGAAGTAATAATCACCGCTTCAACTTTTCAGTCTGCAGCTGCTGCTTCATTCTCACACGGCAGCTTCTCAGTTCATCCATGTGGCAACATTTTCCACCCCAATAAATGTCGACGTAACTCTGGAATATGTGCAAGGAACCCTCTTTCCTCAAAATCAGAGTGCCCAGCGGTGTTTGACAAGTTTGGTTGAGGTGTTTACTGCAGAAATTTACGGCACAATTTGGAAAAAGAAAAGAAAATGCAGAATAAAACTCATTCACACAAAAATACCTGTGTTTGAGCAATTTTATCTTTTAAATCAAGTTTTACTTTGATGAAAAAATATTTTGCAGTAATGAAAGTCAGACGACTATGAGAAGCTATAATTGCAAATGTTTATTTTGACTCAAAGGATTCATTTTGACAGAGATACCATGACACCATGGGGAATTTTCCTACGTAGTTTTCTTACCGTTATTTAGAGGCGATCATAGATATTACCCTCATTGGATTAACATAATGACCAGGAGCATGGGGTAAAAAAAACAGTTTGAAAGTACAGTTTATGTACACGCCATAAACACTGATGAGTAGAATGTTCTGCCAAGTTTCACCAGAACCACAGCTAGACTGAGTGCCGAGGAGTAAACCAGCTACTGAAGACAAATAAATATTTACTGTTCAGTCGTAAGTGACAATCTTTTCATTTAAACCTATTTTCCCTTAAAGCTCTTAGCACACCTGAAAACAAATTTGAGTTTACGTTGATGAACTTGGTACTGCAACAGCTCCTATAAAATCCCTCCATCCAAGTACATTAGGTCAATAAAAGTCCACTAGGACATCCTGCTATTCCTGGAATCACTCCCTTGTTCTTCCTTGCAACACTAATGGAGAAAAACACAAAGACGAGTGGACAGCTTAAGCTCCACTTGGCCACTGTGGTCTCATTAATAGATGTGGGACTCAAAGCATGGCTAAAACATCAAAACTCCTGAGTAGCAAGTGACCCTCTGGCCTCCCACAAGTCCCTGTTCTATATTTGTTCACATTAAAGAAAGACATGTCCCTCAGCAAGTGGCCAGCACGTGACAGATTACTTTATCATGAACTAATGATGGACTAATGATTTGTGATGCAGCAACTGTTTCTTAAAAGTCTGAGCTGATGATACTGATTTTGGCAAACTGAGATTTTCTTTCTTCCAGCTACAATCAACATAATCTATTAACTTAGTTAATGAAATACAGGAAAGGCTGCAGGCTGTTTGACCTACTGGCTTTGTCTTTAGCCACTTAACCTTTGTTAACTTTCATAACAGTGAGTATGGTCAGCTGGGTGGTGCCGTTTTATGAGCTGGATTAAGTTTGTTGTCTCAAGTGTTTTCGTTGCTGCTACTCCACAAGTTATATTTTGCCTTCAGGCTGTGGAAATCTTCCTCACCATATTCCTGTGTGGATGTACCTCAAGGATGTGGCATTTTCAAGGATGCTCATATGATGCACATTCTGTTGATATGCCTATACTGCATATATATGGAGAGATTTGGCAGATTTTTCATAGGTACAACCCACATACTCGGCGCTGCTGCTCATCCCACAAATGCATCTTCCCTACAAATGTGTTACCATTTAAAAAGGAAATAAACAGATATTTTAAACAGTATAAGATTTATTTATTGCCAAGACGCATTATTACAACAAAAAAAAAAAAAAAAAATTATCTACCAATCCAGACGTCCTTACTTTTTGTCCCAAGTTTACTTATTTCCTTCCCCACATGACTTAATGAATATATATATTTATATATATTATATACTTCAAATGTTTGTTCCATTACAAAAAGTTATTGTAACAGAATACATCTTGTATTTTGCAGTGAACGATTGACCTAAATCTCCTGAAATCCCTGCGTGGATTTTCTGAGTCTACGAACGGACAAGAATGCAGTGAGCCATAAACCCAAAAACCAAACTTCAATAATGATGTCTCAGGCTCTGCATCAATATTTTACTGCAGTCCAAGCCTGATGGGGAAACAAAAGAGCTCCTGGAAACTTTCTGTCTGCTTGTCAGGCGGTGTTAAGTGACACAGTGCCGTACATCTGTGGTGCAGCTGGGGAGAACTGGTTGCAATTAATGCTGGAGTAAAACACTATTCGCATATGAATACATGTATATAAATGAACGTGCATTCTACTTCCGACTCCAGTGAGATGCCATATGGCTGTGGGTTCAGACAAAGTTAAACCTGATGTGACTGCAGCTGTTAAAGTGGTAACTTTGTAGTTTTAATAGGACATTTACTAGTGGTACAGAGTCCACGCAGCCTTCCGTGAACCTTCACTTGACCCTCCGTCACCTCAGTAGAATGAACAATGAGCAGCCATAAAACAAGCACCCCAACAAGCATGACTCACCTCAGATTAACACTCGTATAAATCAGGAGCCTCTTGGCATCGTTGTGAGGAAGAGTTCAGGGCTGCGTTTTCTCCTATCACATATACATCTGCAGAGCTGTAGCTGCAAGACTAACATTCAGGAAAGGGTTGATCCTGGAGAAGGTATTTAGGAAGCCTGGCGGTGCAAATGAATGATGATGCTGAGGTGCAATAGAAGAAACTGAGACTCGAGCATCTTGGCATTCCAGGAGAATAAAAGTCTGCGCGTCCATGCATCTGCTATACAGGTTTTGATTGTTGTCTTTTGAGAGCGTGTTTCCACATTACAGAAGTGTAATTCTAAGTCTGTCATTTGTCACGCTGCTTCTTATTGATCCACTAAGTCTTGCTCCGCTAAACAATTTACATTCATGATTGCAAAAACATTGCATGTGAAGCAGTTTATCCCAGCAGTTTGAGGGGCTGTTTTGAGAGTGGAGCATTTGAATATTTTGGAAAACAATAACCTCCATCTCTACAGGGCAACATGCAGCCTCTGATTTCCCCGTTTTTCTATGCCAAAAGCAAAAGGGGCTGCTGAAGTGCAAATAGCTGATATTTCAACTGTGAAAGGCTCTGCAGCTCCAACCCAGGAAAAGTGTCTGGAGAAACTTACTGCCTTTCCAGAGTGTATTAGGAAGAAGTGTTCTATTTACATGTAAATGGCTATAGTGGCAATGGCCTCCACTGTTCTCTCAGAAACAGAAACAATCAAACGGAAATAACAGCCACAGTTTCAACAGAGGTAATCAGAGTTCTGCCAAGAGTGGAGACTCCTCTGTAAACATACAAACAAACAGCAAGTCTAACTGATGATAATACTATTTATTTTGCCTCATTTTTGCCCTTTTAAAGACCAACCAGAGCTTTGAATGTTGTCAAATACTGAAAAGGAGATGCGAAAGTGCACTGAGTCATGCAGTCAGTCGATAACGGTTAATAATTTAAAAAAAAGCATAAAAAATAAGTCGAAACTGAATCAAAAAGGAAGTACACTCCAATAATATAAATACAGTTTTTGCCTCTTAGAAAACATTGCTGCTCCGAGTGTATACACCAGATAAACAAAGTGCAAGCATTCACGCTGTCGGACCACAAGCAGGGTCAGACAGTACAGTGGAAGTCTGCTATAATGACTTGGCATCGATCAAACTTCAGTCTTCCAAAATAATCAAGTATGGATGGTGAATAAAACCAAGCAGCGCAGGCCAAGAGGACCTACAGAACAACCCAAGAATCAATCCCAGTACCAAGCAAAGAACAAATCCCTGAGACAATAACGTGGCAAAACTTTCGAATAAAACAGAATCAGGATTTAAGTTTGCACAATCCGTGATTCCTGCTCTGTGAGCCATTATTTTCAGCGGTCTCGCTTGCAGGCTTTGGCAGTTTTTAAAGGGAATAATGAGGGTATGGAGCACGACAAGCACATCTAATCATGATTCCAGATAAACTGTTTTATAGTTGGGCAGCTTCGTCTACGAGGAAAAAAGAAAAGACTAATTTGAGAGAGAACTGGCAAAACAACGAATGAGGGAAGAGAAATATTGAGACCACCTGCTCCTCCTGTGGACCACACCAACAGAGTGGATCCAAGTCAAACTTGCGATCCCTTATTAGTTTCACTTTGCTAAACATATCAGAGTAACTCTAAATGGGTTAGCAAATCATCATGAGACATAATATTACTGGTGGTCCTAATGATGTGAAGACAGCCGACTTATATTTACATGGGTTCTGTAACAAATCACCTCTCTCTGGCCAGACTTCGTTCATGTGTGCAACTTTGGGAAAATGTGAGCGCGTAAACATTCAAATGCATAATACAGGTGCTACAGCTGCTTTGCAGACACGTGGCGTTATATTTCATGCTTGTTGGCCAGTTTTGAGCACATTCCACGTTTCGTTTTACTTTGTCATATGGTATACTAAAATTGAACATATAAGTAGATATGTTTGTACTACTTTGCTGTTAGACTAATTGCAATTTATTTTATGGTATTAGAGTAATATGCAAAGATGACTAAGAAAATCCTTAAAAGAAAATCATCCACAGAGACAGCAGCTGTCCATCTCACTGCTGCTCAAAGTTCCAACTTGATTCTAAAACTCCTTCAACTCAAAAGGCTGGATGATGGCTGGGTGATCACTGAACATCCATTTTGCTCTGAAACTACCTCCGAGCACCGCAGAAATCCCATGAGCCTCATCGCTCCATCAGACCGGGCTGCTGCCCTGAGAACAACTGAAGCTGAAAGAAGCTGCTGCAAACCTTACATGAAAGAAACACTTTTGGCTAACAGTTTTGATGACCTCAATGAAACAAACATAGCGGGATTTGGTTCTAATGTTTGGGTAAATACCCCCCAAAGGTTGCAGCTCTGGCTTCAAGGCTTTTTTTGTGGTTTAGAAGAAAACACGAGTGTGAGCGAGAGGAGAGAGAGGGAGGAGGAGGAGGAGAGGGAGGCTTTCACCAATCCCACAAGCTTCTTATTTAACTGATGAATATGATGTATTATATCCTCTGAAAAATACAGTCACTTTCTCATAAAGCAGAGGCACTTATTCTCCCTTCAGGCCAGAACACAGCATGGCTTTGTGTTAACTCCAGATTTTTCTCTGTTCCTTACAGCATGTTGCCAAGGCCCTGTGCTCACAGGCCTCCTCCAAGGATAAAGATGTGGACTTTTTATCGTGTACTGAAGTGGGTTCACAGGAAGAAAGGAGGCATTGCACTGATCATGGTACCGTGCTTCATTCTGGGAAGAGTTCCACTTTCTCCAGTCTTTGCTCAATAAATCCCCAATCACCTGCAAAGACGTAAAAGCTTCTTATTTTAGAGCATTAGGTTTTACTTAACTGAGCACGCCTCACCATATTTCTACAAGCTGTAACCACAATGTCATATTTCCTGCCCTAAAAATGCCAGCCAAGCTTTCCAACCAAATACTTTACATCACATGCAGGCGAGGTCTTTCCACAGTATGCATGTGCGTAACATGAAGCACATAGGAAGAAAAGCTTCTGTATATTTTGGTAGACCCCCAAGTTATCTCCTGTTAGCTGCAGGTCTCTCTCCACAGGCAGGACTTAAACCTACAAGCCATTTCCATTGGTTTGAATTAAGTGGTGAGCTATTGTTTTGTTATTTCTATCAAGCCAAATATTTTTGCCGAAAATGTCAAGCAGGAAAAGACATTTTGTTTTGGCCTGCAGGGGCCATTGCTGTGCTGCGAAGAGATCCAGGTTATAGGTAAAGGCAAAACAACTCCAAGGTTCAAAATAACAAATCTGAAAAAGCCCCGAGTTTGTTTTGATTTAATTTACCTTAAAGACGAACATCTCTCTCCTCAGTATAGCCAAGGTGTTAAAGCCTCCATCGCAGATGTTTGGTTTAGCATTGGGATGTGATGGTCTGTCTCCTGGGGGAAGCCTCGGGGGTCGCGTCTGCCTGTCTGGCTTACGGGGGTCTGACGGAGGATGGGAGCGAGGAAGGGGCCCCGTCGGCAAAGGCTTGGTGGGCTGAGGACTCTTATCAGGTATCCCTGAAGGAGGTCAGAGAAATAAATCTCACTTCATGTACCACTTTAACCTAAAGCATGTTGTTTTTAAAACACTTCAATAACCTTTAAAAAAAAAAAAGAAAAAAAGAAAAAGTTTAGAAGTAGTGCACTGAATCACATGTCACACCTCCACAAACAAAACTGTTGACTTCAAATAAAGCAAATACTGTTTGTAAGGAAAAACAGAGGAAGAAATTGTTTTGCCTTAAAACTAAATATATATACTATATTAATACCTGCAGGGAAATTCACTCATATAAATAAAAAAAAAAGAAATCTATATATATTCTTCATGTGGGAGATTTCAGTTTATTTAAGAAATAAATAAATTACATATGACATCAGCAATCTGAAATAACAACTAAGAATCAACAAAACAGAAATGACTACATGAAAAACCCCAGAAAAACAGAAAGAGGGTGCAGAAATCAGAGGGCAAGTTTTAATTTAGCAAAGTTCAAAAATTCAGCTTATAAACTCTTTACATGTCAAGAACCAGCAAAAGGTTTTTATTTGGATACGGCAAAAAAAGTAAATTATTTAGAGAGAACGAGTAAATGGATGAACCAATGAATGAATCTGCCTGACGGAGGCCCAGACATACGAGTTTCATCAACATGTTCAGAGCAAAGAGAGAGGAGAGAGAGGTCAAAGTGGTGCAAACCAGTGGGCTGTGTGCATGAATAATGAAGCAAACGATGACATGTGAATAACACACTCTGTAACTGTGAGGATGTGAGTCGCCGTGTGTTGACTGGACTCAACAAACAGGAATAGATGACCACCACGTGAAGGATGCTAATGTGACAAACAATCCTGCCTCTAGTCCTGCGAAGTCCCAGCAGCTACTGGCAATGCTGACCTTGAAAGCTGCTGCAGACAGAGACGATGGGAGCTCTGAAGGGGTTAATTTACAGATAGCAATCTAACAAATAGAGGTTAATCTAGTTGACAAACCAGCCAATAGCAGGATTAAGACACTGCTCAGTCTGCAAAACTGATCAGCATGTCCACACAAGAGCGATTCCATTCACAGACTGAATTAAATCCTATGAAACACATCCCCAGATTAGTGGAGCCACAGTACTCTGCCGTTATGTAAGCATCGGGAGATTTAGACGGACAGGAAAACAAATGTGCAAATGTGCCCATTTGAACATGACATTCGGCAGATTTCAGACCGACTAAATTTAGCATCCGACGACTAATTTTATTTCCCAGTAAGCCGCAGCTCCACCGTCAATCTCCACATGCTGAGGCAAAGCTGCGGTGACTGGCTGGGTCGTCAGCTCGTTTCCAGGATGGGGACATTTTGAAACTAGAGATCGGGAATCTCAATCAGTGGGCTCAGCCGGCGGGATGGTGGCGGACAACAACGAGAAACTCCCACAGCAAAGAGGCACCGATGGAAATCAACACCACCGAGCCAGAAAACGAAGGTGCGTGAAGAGCCACTCAGAGTCCGGACCAGTCCAACAAGAGTTCTGACTTGTTTAGCCAAGTATAATACAAATGATCTAAAGAGTAAAAACAACCAACAGCGGGGTAATAAAAAGAAACAGAACAACCAACTACACATCAAAAAGCCCAGTGCATTAAGAATGTTTTGCACTCCAGGTTTAAATGGGTAATGGAAAACCAGATGTGATGCCCTCGGGGCTTTCTGACATCGATGTTGAGTTGCAACATGGGAACTTTAAGACCCAAACTCAGGCCAGACAGTCGGGACCCTGCTGCTTTTAATCAGCTCTCTCTCAACGGGCTAAGAATGTTTTGACTCTTGTGACGCTACCTTCCTCAAGGAGTCGTCATCCATTTGTTTTCATACACAATGAGCTTTTGGTCACTTGCCTTCTTTTTTTTCCCCCCACTCTTTTATAAAGTATATGATGCATGTCATTTCACTTAATTTTATTAATGACGAAATTTCAGGGCCTGAGAGGAACTCTGGCCAAATATGATTTGAATAATCGTGTACTGAACCGCCCCACTTGGCAACATTATCAGTGTGGCTGGTAATGTTGGTGCTGATCGAAATCTGGAGCCTATGTAAACAGGAACTGGGCTATTCTGTTCAAAAGAACAGGAAGTCATTAAGCTCAAAGCTCGGTGAGAAAAGTTTTATTTGTCCACGAGGAATTAAAAGGAAAAACTACTGCTGGCTATATAACAATTCCCTTTGCTACTGTACATGTCTGCATGTAAATCAGGATTTGTTTTATATAGTAACTCGAACACTCCTAAACTTTCCACCTTTTTTTAAAATGTGTGTTCATGAAGATGTCTTTGCAAAAGGAATGTAAGTTATTTGAAGAACAAAAACAAGCAACAGTACGGTAATAAAAAGAAACGTCTGAAAAACAGAGTAAAGATCACCTTCTCGGTGTCAAAACATTTCTTCCCACAGTTACTCGAGACTCCCACGGACTACCAAAAAAAGTCCTAAATCCCACACCTCCTTCTTTTACCAGTCATTTTCTTTCTTTATGTCAAGTTAAGCCTCTCTACCATCATGCAGACTAACACCTTTTTCAAGTCCACCACCTTTTTTCCCCCCACCTCCAGCATCAGTGGTGCTATGTTGAGATGGAGAACAAAAGGAAGACGGCATATAGCAGGAAGAAAAGAGGCGCAGTGAAGAACTGCCATCAGTTGTCCTGTCCTTCAACTTTTGATACAATGTGAGAGCAAAAATGAGAGAGAGAGTGGGAGTGGGGGGCATCAGAGAGAAGACAAGTAAAACACAAGAGGGATGAGAAGAGATTTGATCGCTTGCCCGGGTCTGTTGCTCCCAGAGGGATGTGCCCTGACTATGTCGACAGATGGCAACTTCTATTGTGTGTGTGTGTGTGTGAGTGTGTGTGTACATGCAACCACTCATGTGGTAGAGTGGGACTGGTTTACAGCGACAACAGCTGTAACTGACAATACTGAGTTACTCTCCAGCTTTGACATGAAACTGAAGTTGAGACATCCACATTCAGAAGATCAATTAAATACCAAGTTTTCCTCCTCAACACGCTGTCCACTTGTGACATTTAAACACATACAGATGTGGACTAGTGTGTTTCTATTCGTCCATTAAATTAAAAAAGAAACACACAATAGTCATTCAGGTAACTTGGAACCGAAAAGAAGTGATGATAAATCATTACATAGTAAAAATTGATGAAAATCGATCACTGCTTTTGAGCTATGGTTCAACAGAATCAAAAAAAAAAAAAAGTTAATGAAAAAGGCCTTGACAAATTAGTTGGCAGCCTCAGATTAATATTTTGTTGAAAAATCTTTGGAGGTAATTACTGCAATCAAATGACTTCAGTCACTTAAAAAAAAAAACTTGTGTTTTGGTCCAATCTTCATGATCAAACTGCTCCATTTGTCTCAGGTTTGGAGGGTTTCTTCTCCAGATTTAAAGTTTGAGCTATTTTCACAGACGTTCAATAGGATTTAGATCAGGACCCATAGGACACTTCAGAATAATCCAATGATTTTTTTGTTTGTTTTGTTAATCTTTAATTTTTATTTATTTATTTTTTTTTTAATGATTCTGTTGAACCCCAATCCTAAAGCAGTGGCCAATTTTTATTACTCATCACATTTTTTGTGTTTCAAGTTACCTCAATGACCATTGTGTGTGTGTTTTTAAACAGACGAACACCAACACAGTCTTCTTATGGTCATTATCCCGTTGGAGAACCCATGAGACTAAATCTTCTGATACAGGGCAGCACATTGTTTCCCAGAATGTCTCCACAGTCCTAAGACTTCATTATATTCTGCTCACATTCAAGACACCCTGAACTACATGCAGCCAAGCAGCTCCAGAATGTAACTGAGCCTCCTCCATGTTCCACAGTAGCTACCGTCGTCTCTCCTTTGAAGGCTTCAGTTTTGCATCTCTATTCGTGGAGCTGATGTGACCTGCCAAAAACCTCCAGTTTTGTCTCATCTGTCCAAAGGACAGCCTTCCAGAAGCTTAGTGGTTTGTCAATATGCATTTAGACAAATTCCAGTCTGGATTTTTTTTTTTTTTTTAATGTCCTCCTCAGTCGTCCACTTTGGTTATTATCTGTCTCTTCAATTTGTCAATTTTTCTCTTGCAGCCATGTGCAGGGAGGCTGGCTACAGTCCCGTGGACCCTAACTTTTAAACTATTAAATTTACAACTGTAGCCACAGGAGCATCAAGCTGCTTGGAGATGGTCTTCCAGTCTTCTTTTTTAACATGTTGTCTATCATTTTCTTGCTGATACCCTCAGTCAACTCTATAAAAAGAAGAGTGGACTGGGATTTCTCCACGATTACTTTAAAATATTGCAGCAGAAAAGCTACTAACGGTGTTTCTCTGAGCTACTGAATCACAGGGCGTACTTAGTGTTTTATACTACTTCTGCAGTTTGGCTTTGTTTTTCTGAAATAAGTATCATTGTGTAATAGGTCATACATTATTGTTTATCTGAGGTTGTATTTAACTTGGAGTAAGTTGACATTTTGACATTTTCCTCACGACTGCATTGAAAACTTTGACTCCAAACAGAACAGTTAACGTTAGACAACCAAGCAAAAAGTTCCCGTTAGTCACTGATGAATACCTGGTAAAACTACTGAGAGATTGAACTACTGCTCTTCAGTGAAGCGGGGCAGCCTTACCGTAAATCATCTGGATGCCCGACAGGTCGTCCCTGGGCAGCTTGAAGTTGTCTGTGTCCATATACTGGTAAAAAGGAGCCATGATGGCCGTGGGATCGTTGGAGTGTTCGAGACCGAGTGCGTGGCCAAGCTCGTGGACCGCTACCAGGAACAAATCGTTACCTAGAAACGAAGAGAAGAAGAGGAGGGGGGTGAGCAAAAACGGAGAACAGTTCGGTTTGTGCTGCTGGCAGAAAATTTTATTGTTGCGTCTTATGTCCCTTCTAAATAAAAAAAGAGATGAAAAAAGAAAAAAAAAACTGGGACAAGCTCTAGGTCTTTTTTTTTTTTTTTTTTTTTGGTCACTAAGCTTACTATGCTGCACTTGTTCTGGTTGGCAGTACAGAGACGAGGACTTCCTAAAAAATACATACAGGTTTACCTGGGTTTTGTACTGGCTGATCAAAGTTAGTTGATGGCTGGATGGTAAAATAGCCTGAGCGCAGCGAGCATCAGAACATGTGAATGCAAGCCAGGACAGATCCTCCACCTTCAATATGCGTAGATTATGCTGCTCTTCCCTGTTTCACTGAAACAAAGTGTTCTTACACATTCCCACTGACATTTACAAGCATAAACCCTCTTTTATTGGGCACAGAAACCCTCTGAGGGCAACAGCCAAGCCTGAATCCCAACAATACTAGCATATTCAGAATTACTCTCTGTCCTACTCAACTTACATGACTGGTAATAAAAATAATAAATAAATAAATAACTAAAAGCACTCCTCCTCACAGCACCTTCTGATGTTTTGCCAAAATGTCAAATCTGACCTATAAAAGGAGCTCATCATTACATCACATTTTTGAGTTAGACTGCGGCATCAAATGTACTTGGACCAAACATTTCTGTTTTTCTGATGTTATGTGGGCCGTTGAGCTCTGTGAAGGAAAACAAACCCTCATGGGGTGTTTTTTTGGTTGCACTTGCGCAGCAGAAAGTAACACTTAAGTGAGATAACAACCAGCCGGTGTGTGGTAGGAGAGCAACAATGAGGTCAAACCTCCTACACATACTGGCTCAAAAAAATGCTGTGTTCCACACTCCATCCAATCCTGTGCTTTGTTTAGGTTTCTAAAGACTAATATTAAGAAGTGTTGTTTACGTGGTCAACATGTAGGAGAAGTTTACACATTATTTGTAATAGTAATGTTGTACTTCCACATTCAAATAACCACGGAAACCTGGCGTCACAAGTTTGGAAAGCTTGTACTGTGAAGAAGAAGCTAAAAAAAAAAAAACTGTGAAAGCATTTCTATGACCTGCAATCAGCCGTAGTTCCTGTGGAAGTACAAAAAAGGTCTTGAGGAAGCTTCTGTGGTCCAAAAGTACCTCTGTATTATTCCGTTGTACCCATCTCTAGAAGACTCCTAACCTGATTCTGACTATACATCTTGAGCTTCTAAGGAGGCCGTTTTACAACCTGGACATGAATGAAAAGTTAAGTTTGGTCAAAAGCTAAAAGGGGGTGCGATCTTTTCACTTAAAGGTTGCTTGGTTAATATTCTCTAAGCTCCTGTCTCACTTTAATTTGAAGCTTTTCACGTTCTTATCACACTCGACAGGAATGGAAAAGAGCATCACTTATTCATTGGAATTCCTGATAAACTGGGGCACTTATCTGCTGCAAATCTGTCACATAAATAACACATCAGCAGATAGAGACGGTGATGGAGATCACTTCCTAGCAGGTACAGTGCAACACCCCAGAATTTACAGACCGGGCTACCACGCCGAGACGGCTTAATTGGGACGTCATGAAAGATATTTGGAGGTATAAATGTCAGCGAGTCTTTACAGGGCTGATGGAAAGTCCTTCACAGCGCAGGTTTTCTGGCTGAAAAAGCTGCATGTTTCAGCCAAAAGTCCTCCAATGAAAATAGGAAATTTATGCAAGCTTGTAACATTGAACAAGTGACTGGAGATGTGGTTTATATCAAATAAAGAGACAGGGAGAGGAAAGGAGATAAAGAGGAGAGAGCTATGGCTCAGTGATTTAAGAATCACTTGTGGGGGGAAATGGGGTCAGTCAGCTCTGCAGCCGAAGACGTCCTCAGGCGCTTTCCTGTGATAGCAGCGGAAGCAGGAGAGTGGGAGCGCTCAGGGAAGATTTAAACATCAGAGCATGTGTTTCACAGCGTGAACGCCCATCAACAGACGCCTGTCATTGGCAGTTTACTCCGAAAAGGTGGCGTCGTTCAGTGACAGCTGACGCCAAGGACGAGGACTGGGTCTCACGGTGGCATAAACGCAAGGCAAGGCAGTTTTCAGAAAATCTAAACCTCTTAACATCTCTTACCCTGAGATGTACAGAATAGGGCCTCAGTAATGGTTCTATTAAGGTTAAAGACAATATCGTCATTTAGAAAATCTGAAATCCTTTTTTTTTTTTTGGCTAAAAATCAATTTACTCCTGCTGCTTTATACTTTCAAATGATTTTCAAGTTCATCAACTTGGCTTCGAAACAGACTGATGAGGGCAGAGAGGGATAGACAACTATATCAGTGGATAGCACAGCTCATTAAAAATCATAATGGAGCATATAGTTAGCCCATAAAAATGTTAAATTAAAACTGTCTACACCCTAGCTTTTGTCTTTACCAATGCGGCACTGGTTCTTTGAGTTAATATAGGCTCCCTCATGCATTTTCTCAAGCAAACAGAGTATCTACTAATACTGAACGTCTTTATACACCGATCCAATTAGTCTATAAATACTCCGCACATGCAGCACCACATCAACTGCACAAGCAAAGCTAAGGACCGCCTCCGTGGTTTTCCATCTCCGTGTCCTTCCACCTCTCAGCCTCCTGGGGCCATGTGAGGGCAGCTCTGTCACCGAGTCAGTCGCTGATGTTACTCACGTTGCAGATGGGGTGTCCCGTTGGCCCCGTGGGCCACAAACAAGACTAATTATCACCCGACAGGTTTACTAAGGCTTCGTATGAAATGGTGAAGTGTTGAAAGAGATGGGCTGGGTATGAGGCAGATGGAGAAAGATGAAAGTCAAAGAGCGAGTGCAGAAGAGAAGGCAGATGAAGGCGACAGGAAAAAAAAAGGTCTGGGATGGAGGAGAGGAGTGGGAGAAAAAGATTAGAAAGAATAGATAAATACAGAGATAAAAAAGGTGAAGTAAACTGAGGAGAAAGGCTGTTTGGACTGAGGGGGGGAAAAAGAGGATGATAAAGAAAGGGTAAAACTGAGGCGAGAAAAATGATAAGGCTTTAGACTATTTATCTCGTAAGATGTTCCTGTGTTCACGTAAGATAGAGATGATGAATTATACAACTCTACCTTTGACCCTGGCATTTATAACCTCAACATCCTGTCAGGAGTTGTTTCTGAACTGCCAACATAAAAATAAGGCAGAAAAAAACAGATACAGTTGAAGAAAACAATGCCAGGACATGAAGTACATAACAAAGCTCCGCAGGGGTTGTGTGATAACCCACTCAGGGCAAAACTTTTTCTGTTTGTGGGGGATGAAGCAAGTCCTTATCATTTGATGACTCATGGGCCACTTCAGCAGTTTGGCAAAATAAATAAATAAATAAGTAAAATAAAGCCATCTCCAACTTCTATTTGAGCCATGAAAGCTATATTTGAAGTAACAGAAGGTCGCTTCCGTTAAATTATTTAGCAGCTTTTTGCTATGTTAAGTGGGCAGTGATCACAGCAGCAGCCCAAAGCAGAACTCTTGCAGATACTCAGCTCAGATAGGTCAAGGTTGCTGCTAATGAGATGTTATAAGAGAGGAGGGAGGAAAAAAAAAAAAAAAAAAAGATAAAGAGGGGAAGATGGAGTAGGGGAGGAGAGACACTGGAGATTTATGATCGCACGTCCTGCCTGTCTTTCCCCACAGGGCCTGCAGTAAAACAAACAGGATTTTTGATTACAAACCAAAAAACCTCTACCTGATCTTCACACATTATTTACTAGCTCCCTGCTGCTGCCGCCCGTCGGTGCGCGTGTCATGAGAGTAGACGCATAACTGCTCTGTGGCTCACAAATCAGATGCAGGGCTCTGGTCACTGCTGTGGAGTTGCAGTAATGGCTCAGGTTGTCAGCGGATGACTCTGGGAGCCTGGAGGACTCTCCGGCTCCCCGAGCTTTACTAGACACACGACGATGAAAGCTACAAGCAAGGGTGTCCAGCGGGCGGTCCGCTTCTCACTTCTCCCGTTCTTCACTTCTCTGCTCTTGTTTTCCCCTCAGCTTTCAATGATCATCATCACTCTCCAGTCTGTTTTATTTTTCTCACGTCAACAAATCCCTCATGCTACCCAGGGACCGAATTTTAATCATTACATCATGAAAGCTTCAAACAAAGCAATTACAAGTCACATTCTTCCCATTGTCACAAAGAGATGCCCAGCAGAGATGAACAGCTCCTTCAGTCTTTCTTTAGAGAACAGCTGCAACTGAAGCTGCTCTTGTTTTGCCACCCAACAGTAAGCAAGCATAAGCACTCTCTTTGTCCCCGAGGAGCACAAATGTTTCCCATTGTTCAGCTCCCACAAGTCCTCGAGTGGCTGACGTTGCGCTTTCAGGAATGGTTCGGAAAAACTACCGCTCCAAAGAAAACACAAAATGGTGTTTTAATTGCATTTTCAGAACTGCTTTTGATGGACTGGTGAAGCACTTAGGTACAAGTAAGACATTCCTTCACTGATGTACACATCAGAACCAGAATAAGCTGGAGTTCTCAATGATAAATACGTAATTTCGGACATGTCTTATTGTTTCAGACCTTATTTCCCTCTTAGGTTAATTTCTGACAGATGTTCAGTTGGCGCGGCAGGTTTGCAATAACACAACTACCATATGAACCGAGTTGAATTATTTCAACTATTTATTTTACCTTTCAGCTAACATTTTATAACCTCTCTTTTCCCTACTTATTAGGATTGACAAGCAATTAAATAATTTAGCCACAATTTAAAAAGCACATATACTGCATTTATGGTCTTTTCCCTCAAAGCATTTTTTCCCCTCCTACAGTGTAGCCGAGCTATAGCTATAGTTCAACTTGGCCTTCAATCGGACTCCTGTTTTGTCCCATTAACATATTTACATTTAAACATGTTTAGATGTAAATTTGGTCCTTGCTGTGATCTAGTTCTTACAGAAGTATGTTTGTGCAATGAAACAATTACCATAAAGTAGTTTTTTTTTTTTTTTAAATCACAGAGGGGACAGTTTTTGTAGAATTCATGAGAATTTGACAAGATCTCAAAGATGTGAAACAAAAGAAAATCACTGGACCAGCACTGGGCACAGGAATTTCTGAAGTTCCACATAAAGTAAGTTCCTAACACTGCCGTACTGTCTCTGCCTCTGTCTAGGAGTTCAAGAGCATGAGGCAGGAAAAGGAGAAGGAAGGGCATCAGTTGGTAGTTCAGGTGATCCGATAGGAATCTAAAGAACAGCAGTACTCCGAGTCTGAAGGGAAACACAGACAGAGGAGCAGAAGGCCACTCAGTGAGAGCGCTGGCTGTCCAGAAGTGCTGTGCTGTCCTGACAAACTGCCAAATCTCAGGCCAGTGGTTTAATGCCTGGCTCAGAGAGCCCCAGGCAGACACGTTGCTGGCTGTCAAACCGGAGCCCGGTGCCCGATCTGACAGAGTGACCATTGTTAAGGATTCAGCCAGAGCACAATGGCCTACATTCTCCTCGACCTGCTTTCCCAATCCTCCTGCTTCCAACATACCCTCACAGGACAAAGAAAAAACACCAAGAGTGCTATTTGGTGGATTTCAGCAAAATTAACTGTGAATACCACAAATGTAAACACTAAGTATTTTAGATGTCAGAACGTAGAACTTGGGGGGGAAAAAAAAAAATTCTTTCTTCCTGAGATGTTATTGGCACGGCTTGCGTTTGATTTTATTGCAGATATGGCATAGAGCACCTTGTTGTTCCACCCGCTCTCCTCCTTCCCCTCCATCTCCTTCCTTTGTCTTCCCTCGTGCTCTCGGCCTTCGAAGCTGATCGAGCAAAACTAACGCTGTTGAATCTATTACAGTTAACACTCACAAGCTCGTCAGAGAACAAAACCTCAGTTGATGAGAGCAACATATGTACCCTGGAGTAATTATTTATTTACAGAGTCTGCAGCAGAGTGAAATTTAGTGTGTGGAAAGCTGCCTGGGATCCAAAAGTTGGCATTTCTGAGGACTCACTGTAACTAAACCAAAAGAAAAGAGGGAAAAATTGCTCCAAAGGACATATTTTATTCTTGACATATTTTTCTTTGCACAGCACCTGTGACTGAGACAGGCATTCGTGTACATTTTCATTCAGATAAATCATCTTTAGTAATGCACTGATGGTGTACGCATGTGTGCATTTGCAGAGGATTTGGGATCCGTGTCTGGAAAAGAGTAATGTTACTTCCAGTTTTTCAAAACATACTGCACCACTCTACCAGCGAGGGAATGCTCAAGAATTTTAAATGCAGTCAAAACCCTAAAGTTCTGGAGAAGTTTTAATGCCAGGTTAAAAACACACACATAGATCTGCTGTGCTGACAAAAATACCCCTGAAAATATTGTGAAAACAAGTAAAGATGAAGCGAAAAGTCTTGTAATACATCTCTGTCCAGAGATGACAGAACACACTGAATATTTTCATCCATCTTTATATATTCAAGTGAAGAAGGGAGCGTCAACTCTGACTAAGGTCATATTATACACGCA
This sequence comes from Zenarchopterus dispar, assembly GCA_028564865.1. Lineage (NCBI taxonomy): Eukaryota > Metazoa > Chordata > Actinopteri > Beloniformes > Zenarchopteridae > Zenarchopterus > Zenarchopterus dispar. The sequence goes on from JAOWBL010000013.1 coordinate 3,631,207, forward strand.
TCTCAATCTTGTTGAGAGAGCTGCTGGATAGAACATTCAGGCCCAGCCTGAAGACTGGCGAGGAGGGGTGTGGGAGGTTGTGAAGCGAGGTAGAAAAATGATGTTTGTGGTTGCCCCTCAGCACTTGACTTGTTATGTGTGAACAACTCAAAGATGCTCTCCGACTGCCGACAGATATCTTAGCACGCCAGATATCTGGAGCTGTAGTGGGATCCCCACTAATGCCAGAGCCAATAAGGTAGCAAGGAATGTGCAAACATCACTGTGAAATCTTAACTCACCCCTGTCCTCTGTAGCAAAGACAATCCCTACTGCTTATTTGTGACAATCCGTTTGGATGACATACTGTAGTGTGTGTGTGAAACCTAAGCCAGGTGCTATTGGATGAATCTCAGGAGAAGTGGTCTCATCAACAAACACCTGGAGTCAAAGAGAAGAAGCAAGGACAAAACTGATGGAGATCCCTGTACACTTCACTGTGCCTTACACCAGGGCATGAAACGTGAACTTTCTTACGGTATACTACCTCCATGGTCCATGGTCTGGAGTGGTACACTTACATAGCATGCCTATATGATTCACTGGTAACTTCAATGAAGAAGAAAGTTTCTATTCAAAAATGTAGACAATCCTTTGTTGATATCCAAAGAAAGAAAGCAAAAGAAAAAAAAGAGGAATAACAGCCACCAAGCCAAAGACAGAAAAGGAAAAAAAAAAAGAATTGGCAAACTCATCTTTGTGTTCTTTTACATCCTTGAAAAGAGCCTCTTTCTCTTATGATGCACATCCATAGATGAGATAAGTGCAGACAAAAGCTGCCTTTGACAACATGTTTTCGACCTTCTAGCCTAAGGACTTGATGTGAGCAGGTTACAAATCGCTGTCTGACTTTGCAGCAAACACGTTTTCTATTACCGATCCAAATGGTAACAACAGATGAGAGCTCACTGCAGTGCGAGCTGCTCGAGGTCTCGAAGCATCCTCGTGTATCACAAAAACGATCGCTTACAAACGTGCATAACCAAGAGGAGACAAGCCATCGTCTTCAAGAGAGTAAAAACTGCATGTTCTCACAACAGAGTTGTTTACACTTTCCGTTTGCTAAGCATTGTGGGTACATGCCTCTGACAGCATCTGACTGACTAGTGGGAGGCCTCCCCAGGTGCACGGACCGTGTACCTTCAGAGCGTAGGTGTGTGCGTGAGCGTTTGTGTGTGTGGGGGCGGAAAAGAGTGCAGCCGCCCACGTGGAAGTTGATGCCGCTGTCAGTAGGCGGCCGTCTATTTCTAGTGGCAGCCCGGTGGGCTCAAGCGCATGGTGAGATCTTTGCTGTCTTTTCTCATCTCATTTTCTGTGGGAAAGTGTGAAAGCAATGATGTAAATCCATTTTCTCTCTTCGTAGTCTAGTTGTAGTCGGAAATATGGTTATGGAGCTGCCAAAGATATATTTACACAATAAACAAGGTGCTAAAGACGCAGTAGTCGGCTAATTCAAGCATTAGTGGCAACATAAAGAGATTAGCAGGTCAAACTGTCATTAATCAACATCAATCTAAGAACATGCATCATTTCCTGTAGAAATGATGCAGATCCTTGTTCTTCATCTATTTGTTGTGAAGTGGATAATCTAATTGTCTAAGAGAAGTAAACACCACCTATTCATTGATCCTGCTGCCAGAATACCTCCAAGAGTTTACGTTATAAATTAGAAGCAGCCTTGTAGTAGTCAAGATCAAAACTATTTTTTTTTATCCCTTGAATGCATTTTTTTGTTTAACAAATAAGGCTAACAGCACATTGTGGTTCATTTTCTTGGAACACAGTTATGACATCAATTCAAAACCAGATGTGTTGCAAATCAGGACTCAAAATCCAGCGCCTTACGTCAACATCAGAGCATAAAAAAAACGTGCCTGTCATGGTTATGGAGAACCAGCAAGCACAGGTAAGTTGTTAATGTCTGTCCATTCTTTATCATATATGATAACATTGTTAGTCACTGATAATTGTTTTTGACAATAACTTTCAGTTCATATAAGGCGTTGAGCTACCAGACCTCTGCTATGTCCCGACTTCCTGCTTTAGACTGACGTGGCGCTGATTTGACTCGTTTCAGAATAGCAACCACAAAAAAAAAAGTTTTAATTCTAATTATCACATGAATATCTAATTGACAAAGAAACAAACCTGATGCCTGAGAGACAAGGCTGCAGGGGGAAAAGAAACAACTTGACCTTACTGATCTGTCAGTTATGTCAGTTATGTTATACTTTACAGACACAAACCATGCAATGTACAAACCACTGTGCATGTATTGTTTCATATTTTTGTAATTTATTGTTGCATTAAGCAGATCCACCAGGTTGTATGGTATCAGAGCTATTGTATTACACTGCACTGTATGATATCAGGCTGTTAAATCACGCAAAGTCAACTGTCATGCTGCACCCTTGAGATAAACCGCCTACAATCCAATGTGTCCTTCCAGTAGTCATGCACTACGTATGTGTGTTCCATCTCAGCGCCTGTGTCCTCCCACAACCTCTTTTACTTACAGTAGAAGAGCAGCCCTAATGTAATCATGCTGAACGTCCTTGTAGCAATGTGTAGATACACATTTCCACAGAATGACAGAGGCCTACTCTTACAAGAAAGAAATCTGAATCTCCTCAATCAATTTTTTTCCTCTGGGAGGTAGACAAGAGCAGAGGCAAAGCGAGAGAGATGGGGAGTGAAGGGAACAGGAAAGAGTAAAAATCTTTAAGGCATCTGCAGATTGATGAAAGGTTTCTGAATTGGGAGTTAGTAAAAGAGTTGTTATGGCTACTAAGACTTATTTATTTGGTTTGATGTCTGATTATATACAGGATTACTCGAAAAAGTTATGGACTGAGCATAGAAACAACTTAAGGGATTGATTTTGTGCCTTTATTTTAGTCTTAGTAAAAGGAGATTACTTATTAGTTCAGTAATTTCATTTAAGTTTTTTTTGTTAAAGAAAATCAAAAGAAAAAAAATATTTTACACAGGATGTCAAAAGACATCCTGTGCAACGTCTTATGACTGGGAATCTACCCGCCCAAGTCAGTTCAAATTCCACTCAAGACAGTTAAAGGTAGGGTAAGCAATTTCTGCAGCGTCACATCTGTAATTTGAACATAACATTAAAATTAGAATTCATTAGAATTCAGCTATTCTGTTTGTTTCCTGTTTACAAAGCCAGGGATGTGCATAAAGACTGGGATTTTATTAGTGTACTTGAGCAGCTAGTGAGAAGATATTCGCTGAAAGCATTCAAAGTAAGAACGCAAGTAGAGTTACTTACCCTACCTTTATCAGCAGTTCTTCATAATATATTAAATATTTTGAACCACTGAGGCTACACTTTAAAATCCAACAGCCATTTCGCTTATATTTTAAGACCATAGCCCTCTGCTGGTACAGAGTTCAGCATTTAAAACAAGCCTCAGCAGAGCACAAGGTCAATATCCTCATACTTCGAGATCGGGAGTCAATCTAAAAATAGTGCTTTACTCATTAGAATTATCAAGCCATTTCCTGCTTGGATATCAAAACAGAAGTAGGAGCCCCAGATCCAACTACAGGCATATTTAAGACCGAGACAGCCACAAAACAGAAGAGACGTCACCCAGAAATGATGCCAACATACGCCTGGCAGGAAACTAAAATGCAGGACTTACTGGAATGGAATTTAGACTCCAAATACAAACTGAAATAACAAGCACCATCAGACTGACTGGTTAAAGGAAAATTACAATTGTTTTCTTTAAAAAAAAAAAAAAAAAAAGAGTCATGACAATGTCCAGGCTGGGTGACCATAGTCAGGCAGCAGACAGACAGCCCTCATGCTCCAGAAAAACATAACTTCATAAAGCTTAGTCCAAAGAACATACAGACACATTCCTTCAAAAACTCCGGGAAATAAATGCTATAATTTCAATGTCTGGACAACAAAGCAAAACTACTGGCTGTTAAGTGCATCCCCATGTGCCACACAGTTACCAAAAATGGACAGGAACAAGTGAGAAGATGTCATCTGGTCTTTTTCTTCCATTTTTATTTACAACAGAGTATAAGCAGGCGTCTTCCCATCTGAATCAGATTCCTTTTTTGAAGTAGTAAGATATCACATTAAGCACAACCCAGACGAAACCTACCGAACTCAGAGAAAGTAAGCGCAAGAAAGACGAGTTAGGAACAACGGCGAGGAGAAGACAGAGTGCACTGCTTCCTCCTCATCACTCAGTAGGAGCAGCAATCTAAAAATAAACCTGCAAGGACACCATATGTTCCTCTATTCCTCAACTACTCTTCCTTTTTCCTCCCTTTTTACTCTATTGACTCCAATATCTCCTATTTCCTCGTTTTCTGCTTCGTCTTTCCTGACTTGTCATGGGCTGATCCACTGAGGAACATTAGTGCTGCTTTGAAGCTGGAAATGGACCTCTTCTTCTTGTCAGCTGGATAAAACACCCAACATGGTACAGGCTTCAACTGTGCAGTCAAATTACAGCACTGGGCACTGATGATAAACCATTTTCCTGATCTCTTTCAGGGAAGCCCAGCTTTCTCCAGCGACCATCAGTCAAATCATTCGATCAAAGCTGATTCTCCTCCAGCTTCCTCGCCATCAGCCAATCGTGACTCTGCTCTTCAGTGTTCAACCAACCCAGCCCACACTGGCTAGTCCCAGCACCTGGAAACATATGTTGTTGTTGTTTCCCCCCTTCATAATGTTTTTCTAGCCTCTTTGATTCATTTTGGAGGTAAAGGTGAAGCGTGCAATAAAGCCCTGGAGTTGCTCATTTCCTGTGTGCAGATCTAGCTTGCATGCTGTGCTCTGATGTTACCGGAGACCAAGGTCCTTGCAGACATACCGGGCCTTATAAGTCACCCTTGAATGAAACTGGATGTTTGCGTGCAGCCATGGTATGCGGAGCCAGCGATTTTTATTTGTTTATTCTTTCTTTTTCTAATACAAAAGCTATTTTTGTGCAAAATGAAATCAGCTTTCAAGTCTGAACGAAATCCAGCTTATCTGCTCCTGCATGAATCGCTTTGATTTTGCACAAAGAAAAACAGCAGCCGCAGCCCACAAAGATGACCTTGTGATAAAGCACGTATGAGAGCATTGGCTTGCTCGCCTTTTTGCCGAGCAGGAATGGGAAAACTTCCAAGGAATAACAACAAAAAACAACAAAAAAATTGCATATGCGCTTCCTTGTAAAAGTAAATGTGACATATTGAGATCTGCTGAAAAGACAATCTAATCATCACCAGTTCCACTTTGTTTCTTCCTCATTCTGTGCCGCCAGTAGATCTGTCCCCAATCCTCTCCTTTCTGCCCCCCAGCACTCTGACTCTGAATTCCCATTTAATTTTTACTAGGATGTTTCATAATATGATGTCTCATGCATCCATCTATCCATCAACTGAGTCCACATAGCTATTCAACCATCAGCCTCTAAAACCAAACAACTGCATCATTTTTAGCAGCTTCATGAGTTGAACGAGCCCGCCGCTCTGTTACTCTTGTGCAGTTCTTGGCTGACTGAGCCCATGAATAGACAATGTGAAGTTGAATTTTGGGTAAATGGGGTGAAATCACCGTCCTGGATACATGACATACTGTGAGGATCCCATTTCCACTGAGTCCTTTTTCAAGTACATTTTGCATCCTAACATTTAGGACTATATATTGACTGTATATTTAAGAATATAACAGTTTTTTTTAACAAGATCCAAGATTTTAGAAAAACTTTATAGCCCTCTTCTATAATTCAATAAAAAATACAGCTGAATTTTTGGAGTGTTTTTAAAAGTAGTTTTACTTTATAAATTGGGGATAAAAATAAAAAGCTGAGTTTCTCCAGGGGATCAGATTCCTGCACAACACTGGCATGTTAATAAACATATCTTGGACCAACCAGATACCACCAACATTTGTAAATCTCACAAAGTGCATCCACGCAATCCAAAATCATACTTTGCAAAGTGAAGGAATGTGACTGAGGTAGTGCATTAGGGTCCATTGGTGTTGAATGCATGAACTCAAGACAGAGGAATCAGGTGACAGACTAAAACTACCACATGGTGCTGTTGAGGGAAGTTTAGACATGCAGCTTTCTAATAAGACGCACGCAGCCGTCTGAGGCTAATGAGATCAGTTTCCTTACGGCATGTATGGCATATTTCCTCCTGCGCTGTAAAGAGGAAATATTGAACGATGCTGTGGATGATTAGATATACTGAACATGGCACAGGACTCACTCACCTCCCCTTGGAAAAGTCTGGAAATTTGCAAGTCAAAATTTAGCCAGTAGCCCTAAGTTACTTTCACTGGCTCAAAAAGAATTAAAAAAAAAAAAAAAAAAAGTTGCAAGACGTGACCATTTGGTTTCCATCTGGAGCACCATACTGGTATGTGATGCCACAATGTTTGCAAACTTGAATGGATCACTATGTCACATATTTTTTTTTAAAACAATACAATCATTTCCCTTTAGAAGAAGGCTTAAAAATTTCCTTTTTGATAATGCTCATAGTTTGGGGCTAGATTCAAAAGTCATCCTTTTAACTATGTTACTATCAGACGAGGCTGCTGGCAGATGTCTCATTACGCACTGAGCCCCTCTTCTCCCTCTGCTCTTTTTACCCTCCGCACATGTACATCATTATTAATCACCAACATTAATTTAGTCTTTTTTTCTTATATTTCTGTCACATAACAGGCCTCTCTGGCATTGCGCCTTTGTTTTTGATGGCATTTCTGTCCCATCATCTCACCGCCCCCAAACCAATGAGTAAGATGGCTGCGGACCCCTGGTGTCTGGTTTTGTTGAAGCTGACAAAGAAGTTCTTTCTTTCCACTGTTGCACCATGCATACTCAGGATGGGATTGATTTGATGCAATCCCTTGCTTTCCTTTTTATGGGCTGCCATTTTATAAATGATATTATACCGAACTGGACTTGGACTGAAGTGTTGGAATTAACTTGATTAATTGAGTTTTAGCTTATTTCCTCTGTAAAGTATCCTGAGATGACATTTGTTGCAAATTGCCGCTAACCAAATAAACAAAAACAAAACAAACTGCTTTCCATGGCATAATCTGTGTATCTCGTCCTGGGCTTTGCCCAGAGTTCATGTGTGCAAACATCCTCTGTTTTGGCCTCAGGGTTGTTGTGCTCTGAATGGGAGTACTGGCCGATCAGCCACCCCCTCACTCTGCTTCTCTGATGCCTCTCACTGTGCATCGTCCTGCTGAAATAACAGTTATTATTGTGCAATCCCTTAACAAAATGTGTTGTTCATCTCAGTGTAAGATGAAGTGAAACAAGAGAGAAATATGTAATGCTCGCTCCATGTTAGAGTCTCAAACTCAGATGATTTGTCTTTCTTAGACAGCTCAAAGTCAAGAAGGAATCGATTACTTACAGGTGTCAAAATGTTTAAGATTATTTAAGAGTATTGTCATCCGCCTCCATGACGGATTCACAAGTCACAGAGCACAAAAAGACTAAACGTTGCTGGGATGTACCGCAACAATTTACCTTTTTTTTTTTCATTAGAGATGTTTGTTAATACAAAAGACATTATGGGAAAAGCAAGATACAACCAGAGTGATTTACGTCCTAATGACAAGGCTAAGATTGGATCGCTAAATCACGGTTGAAAATATTCTTGTTTATTCACATATTTCTCAAAGAAATCTACTCCTGTGACTGTCCTTTGATCCTTTGTTTTATGGGAACACCAAAAGTCGATGTACTCTCGGACATAAACAAGAGAAAAATCAGCCAAAGGCGGAGGGAAGGCAGGAAATGGGTAAATCCATCAGCTGGGCTTTATGAAAAAAAATGATCGCTCCAAACCCGTGTATCAAACACTCTTCATCCACCAGTGATCTTTTCAGGCACAATGTGCTACATGTAAAATGTTCCTGGGTTTGGCATGAGTGATGTGATCAACACTTGTTCCCACCCACACACACACACAAAGACACACACAGCCCAGAGGAGAGGGCTTAGTGTGAAGCAGAGGTGATAAAACAGAGCTGACTGAAAGTGAGATTCACCTCTCTAGAGTTTTCAGATCTTTCTCAGTCATGACACACAGATAAAACTACTGCTGCTAGGGGCAAGGACCGTGGAATTCAAACATATCTATAGGTCAAGTTGTATTTGGATGATTAAAAACATCAAGTGCAACCATTTTTCTTATGTTCAATAACCTAATAAGTCCTCAAATAATGTGAATATTTCACTAAAATGTCAGGTCCTACTGCAGCTTGGTGTTAAAAATGGTTCTAAATAATATGATGGTGTTAGTAGAGGTTGTTTTTATTAACTGATGGGTGAAAATGTCATCTCCACGCATGCTGATATGTTTACGTGCATCAAAGGCTGCAGCTGACATTTATATTTTTATGTGTTAAAGGATGCAAACGTTCATTATCACTTAATCTGACAAATATATTCACAATTAATCATTTTCCCCATGAAAGAAATTAAAAATACCGAGAATGCAAATATAGAAATCTGAAATAATGCACAAATAAAATACTTTTATAAATGTGTTTCTCTCCTACATGCCAAGAAGGCAGCTTCTGTGAACTATGCATCTACAAGTTTCTGCGAATGTCATTTGTTAATCCTAATAATTCTGCTGTGTGTGTTAAAAATCCCTCTGCACGAATCTGGTTTAATCCCCAGTGCTTAAATGCCTGAGACGCAGTATGAGAGAAAGGGCAGAAAAAGCAGCAGCGTGTGTTTGTGGGAGAAGGTGTGCTTGCAAGCGAATCAGCACGTGTATTCGAACTTTCATCTCCATAGAGACAGGAAATAATCCTCCAGTGTGAAGGGGTGATGTCGTCATCCAAAACAATAACAATAACATCTACGGTGCGATACTGGTAACAGTCACCGTGACGACTGACTCTTTTCGACAACAGCGTATGGGGGATTAGGTATGACAGACACGGGCAGCTCGTCTGACAGCAGGTCATCTGCGGTGCCTGTCTGTCCATGTGTGTGTCTGCAACTTTAAAAATAACAGAAAAAAAGAGGGAATGGGACAGAAAGAGAGGCGAGAACGAGACAAGAGAACATAGACACTGTGTGCTGTTCTGAGCTAAAATTACATAATCTCCAGCTGCTACCTGCAACGCATGAACGCCAACACAGGATGATGAATGGATTACCAATATCTGAAATAATGCACACTGGAAATATTCGAAATAATGCTGCAACAATAACTAGATTGAAATGAGCATCTAAGGGTAGGTTTTAGTCTTATTTTTGGATCCTGGAGATTTAGAGAGAAAACAAAACAAAACAAAACATTGATTCCCATTGATTTCTACTTGGATCTCTGAACTGGTGGCCAGATGGAATTACATCATGAGCTCAACAATGACGTTGCAGTCTCTCATATCATTGTAGAGCAATTTTAGCCAACTTTACTTTAGAATGTTACTTTAGTTCATTGTGAGTGTTAATTTATGCACAATACTTGTGAAGTCCTATCATAGCAGGTTGATGACTGAAGCTTTGCAGCACCTTGCCTTTCATTGTAGACTTAGTGACGTGATTTGATCACCGTTCTGCTGCACGTTATTTCAACCGAACTTTAGTTGCAGTACAGTTGGCCTCACATTTGACTTGTTTACTGAAGAGTTCCCAGGTCATGTGACTGCAAACAAGCCCAAACCATCATCCCTCCTTCAACAAAGTACAGACGAGACCAGAGGTCCTGGTTTGTTTACACTCAAAATTGCAAACCCCACCCTTTCTGCACAACTAACCTCTACAGTAGTGCAGAAAGGTGGTGCATGGGTCAACTGCATGCAGAGATCACAACTGGACAACTTTTGTCAAGTTCCAGAAAGAATAAAATAAGCTGTCAAGACATTTGCAGTAGTTTTTTTCCCCTCCATTAAAAAAACAAACAAACAAACAAAAAAACCCAGTTCTGTCAATACTTGTCAGCAAGGATGTAGTGCTTATGTTTGGCATGTAACAGAATTATAAACAGGGGAAAAAACGTTACCGAATGAATGAACAGCACACAGCTCGTTGCAGGTTAGTATTGCAAGACAACAAGCTATGTTTGATGTTTGATCATTGCATCTTCATAATGCATGTTGACTATGCACCAAGACACACAAATAAAAAAAAAATAAAAAAAAAAACAACAAGGGTGCACAGTAAGCAACATCTGTACTACAGCAGTTTTTGGTATTATACTTGATCAGTTTCAACATATTTAGTCTCAATACTAAAATCAGCTTCTGGCTCATTTCCCTGTTTCACTGCTCATCGAGAAAAAACAGATTACACCCTGGTGAGCAGTCAGGATTCAGCCAGTGCATGCTCACATTTGCCAACAAAGCCAGCTGTAGAGAGCATAATAGAACCTCATGCATTATGGGATATTTTCACAGGAGTGTGGGCTGCAGCAGGACTGCATTAATATTGCATTGAGGGGCTAGAGAAGAGTATTGTCTGTGTGTGTGTTTGAATATGCTGAAGAGAGTTAATCATTGCCCTCAATGACAGCTGCTTCTCCTTCCTCCAAAAACACAGCATGACCAATGAGGACACACTGTGCACGTATGCATATGCATGCATATATATCCACCTGCATAAGAGCATGTGGGTTTTATTATACTGCTTTGCTTTTTGGTTAATATACAAGCACGAAGCTGCAGATGTCCATTTACTTTAAGGGGACATATAGAAAGAAATGGGGCATGACAGCTTGTATGCAGGTGTCTGAAATGACTAGCAACTCAAAGACTTCAAGCAGGACAATCGAAGTCTGAAACTCTGCCAATCAGCAGTTCAGGTCTGCTGGGTACTGTGACATCACTACTATAGAGAGTAGCATTACCCATCTTCTCAGTCTTTATCTCCAACAAATTTGACATTTTTCTCTATGTGCTCTCTCTCTGAAATGGCAACACTTCAATACCATTTTTAACAGAACTGAGAAGTCACAGTTAAAAAAGTTGCTTTTGACCTGTATCCCTGCAGTATTTTAACCAAAGCATCTGACAAAAATTTCATAAAGATCTCAGGAAATGGTGTCCCTTTGAAACCCTTGGTTTAAAATTAAAAAAGCACAATATTTCTTCTGTAAAGGTGTTATTGTACCATCAGTTGTGACACTGACGCATGAATAAAGTTGTCAGCTTGATCAAATTACATTTACACAACCTTGAATAAGACTTCTTGCTTCATATTGTCTGCGCAAGCAAAATAAAAACTCCTTTCCTGCTTAAAATTCTGTCTTCAACAGCAGGTTCCTCACTTCTAATTCCAACACCTAGTGTTCAACAGCTCCCACTCATCTCTGCTCTGCTCTTCAAATGTTTCGACTTCCCTCTACGCTGCTCTTTCAGTCTTCCCCTCTCCGTTTGCCTCTCTTGTGAGCTCTTGAACCTCCAATATTTGTCTAGAGATACTCTCCTATTCTCTCTTATCCTCTCTTATCCCTGTTGCCTTGCAGCTAGTCAACTCATCTCTTTTTTTCCTTCCACTTATGTCCCTATTTTCTTTGGAGCGTCATGGTTTTGACTCATGACTCAGTAACAGTGATGTCTCTTGTTGAGTTGTCTCTGGACTGTGCGAAGTGCTCCTTAGACTGAATAAGGACTTCAAAGAGTGAAACAGAGGAGGACAATGTTTTTAAAATCCCTGAGAGTGATTTGATTCGAATTTGTAATCTATTTACTTTTAATGTTGTTTTATTTGCCGTCATACCTCTTTTCAAGGTATTTATTTCTATTTTCTCATTTTACCCTTTATTTTTTTCTCTCAATACATGCCCACTGGAGGATTCACATGGTTCAGAAGCTGAGCTGAAAGCTTAACTGACAGGCTGCTGCTCACCACTGCTTGGAAGAAAAAAAAAAAAAAAACCACCATGCATGCACGCAAGTAGAAATCTGTTGGACTTCAGCATAACGCAAAACAACAACCCTGCTCCACTTTCTACCCGGATGACAGAATGACCTCTCTAAAGGCAGCCTGACAAGCTGCAATGCTCGGAGGGCAAGTACTCAGCCAGGGCACGGGCTTGAGGTCAGCGTGGAGTGAAAGGTGATATGTTTGCTTCAGCAAGGGAGCTATCTGCTTTCAGGGAGAGAGGACTGAGCATGCCACAGCACATCAGAGTTTAACTACAGCAGAGCAGACCAGAAATCTGCAATAAACTGATCAGCAGAAGTAAACATCCAGTCAGCATGCCAGTGCAGCAATCAACCTGCGGTTCAGGTATTGTTGTAATCTAATAACTGTTATCCTCTTCTGGAGACTTTAGAGCAAGTGATTCCAGTCAAATACACATGAAAGTGTTCACTGCCTACCGTCATGGTTTGGGTTGCCCAGCGTCCACGGCTCATCTGAGTCGAAGTGTGTGTCCCCTCCTATTCCCGGTCCTGGAAAGTAGGCGTGAGCCAGGAAGCCCCCCTCGCCATCAAAAGGTGAGCTGTCACCGTGGAAACCTGAAGCAAAGATGATGGTGATGTCCACGTCTTTCTTGGACCTCTCCAGATCGCTGTAGGGCACAGCCTCGAACTGCAGCGGCGTCACGTTTTGCCACACATCAAAGGCTCGCCGAATGGCATCATGGGTCTCGTCGGCACCCACTTTGGGTGTCACGTTCTTTATGCTGCAGAGACAACAAAGAATACGTTAGGAGGGAAAACCTAAAGAGGTCTCTGTAAAAAATTCTTACAAGCAAGGGTGATAAAGAGCAGACTCTTAAGAACTAGAGCTACTTATGTTGCTAGATTCCCAGTCAGAAGGAAAAATTCAAGACTACAATCTAATCAAGAACATCAACAGCATGTGACTCAAGAAGCAGGAGATGTGGCAGGACAGAAAACAGTCAGTTTAGTTCATCACGAGGGCTGGAAAAGGAAAATGTCATCACCTGTCAATCTATGTGATTTTACCATTTAAAAACAAACAAAAAAAACACTATAGCCATTTTCCCTGCATAAAAATATTTCACGCTCATCTGGATCACCAACAGAGAGCTAAATGAAGCTATTTATGGGAGAAAACAGCTGAGTCCTCCCCTGCCGGCTTTGAGTTGCTGCAGGTGTGCAGAAGATGGGACAATTTCCTGCCACTGGAATTTATTTTCTAATTAAGGATTATCAACAGCCCACTGCCTGCTGAGAGCTCGAGTCTGGCTCCGGCAATCAGGAAAACCTCTCAACACTTTATTCACTCTGAAAATATCTTATTGTCATGCTCTATTAAAATTTGGTGCATATGAAAGGATAAATGGAGAGGTGTTCTTTACACCGTCCAACTCAGATACTTGTAAACAAAAGGCCTGTCTTATTATGCCACTGACATCTGAGAACGGGGCACGCCGGTGTTCAGCTGATAAACACCGCGTGTGGACTAAATGTGATGCTAAACACTGCTGTGCCAATTTCTTTTCCCACCAAAGTCTTTGTGTTAAAAGTGTTTCAAGTTTATTCAAGATTTCTTTGATTTTCTTTTTTTTCCTCCATCCTACACATCTCCTTTGTATATGCTGCCTCCTCCTTGTCTTTGTTCTTTTTATTTTAGCTCTTCATGATGTCGTTGCTTGCTTGTCAAGCTGTCATTTTCCATAATAAGAATAAACGTTACCAGAAAGTCTTTTGTCTGCTTCTGCAAGGCACATTTATATACACCCTACATATCTGCACTGCACGTAGGCTCACATTCATTGTTGAATCAATCCAAGTGAAAACTTTTTTTTCTAAAAAGCTGGTTATGAAATAAAAACTGGTGAATGCACAGCCGTGTTGATTTAAAATAAGTGTTTTTGTGTAATGTTGAGATTGAAAGAGTACACATTAGTGGGAAGAGTCATTAAAGCTTAATATGCAGCTAAATAACAATAATAATAAAAATCTTTTGGACTTATCCAACCACAGCCAACTTCTCACCCCTGGGATATCAGTAATTAGTTTCTATTCCAGGGAATTAAAGCATTTGAATATAAATATGATGTGCATCACTGCCTTCTTGCTATTTGGTAAAATTATATTCACCTCTGCATTCAGGCACAGCAGTGGAAATGCGGGCAGTGATATCTTTGATGCACAAGCTAACAGCACCACACACAAAGCCAAAAGATTGTTATTATTTGTGGGAAGTTTTCAGAAATGTCTCTGCCACTGGTCTGTTTGAAAAAAAAAAAAAAAAAGAAAAAAAGACTTTCATGTCTCAGCTTTGCCATTCTGCTGTGTAATAACAGCAGCATCAACAGTGAAAAGCTTCCATTGAATTGCCGTGTACAGATCCAGCAGCTGATGTATTTGCTCACAGATGGCAAATAAGGTTATATGCCATCTCTATGTGAATTTACAGTTCAGATTTTACAGTCGGGGGCTGGTCATGGCGTAGCAGGGAGTCGGTTCCCCTCCAACCAGAAGGTCAGCGGAACCAGTGTGTTCCTGGGCAGGACACTGAACCCACACTTCCCGTTGCCCCCGCCACTCACAGCGTTGGTCTCGAGCCCGGGTAAATAGAGAGGGTTGTCTCAGGAAGGGCATCCAACATAAAAACCTATGCCAAATCAATAAAAGGAGCAGGCTGTGGTGACCGATAAGTGTATAATGGAAAAATAGCCATACTAATAAACCCAAACTCCTCTCAGTATGCCACTGATGGCCAGTAACCAAACAACTGTCCCAGTAAGCATTCATGTCTCCATTCTTAAGACTTGTTGACTTTGATCTGATTTGTTTTAAGATAGGAACACAAAGAGCCCAGTCTTAAGGTTTCGGGCTCTTTTGCCTCTATGTATTTTTTCCAGACTACTGGAAATAAAACATCCTGTATACAGATTTTCCCATTTCATTTCCTGCATCTTCAACATTTCTGCTGAATACCAAATGTTTACTTAGATTGCACCCAATTTCAATATGTCTACATAGTAATGTCTATAAGGTTCAAATTTACCGACCTGACTTTTTTAAAAATGGGGATAAATAAAGTCTTGAAAGCTGTGCGGGTCTTTGAGTAATCAATACATTTGTCTGAAGACGAGCCCTACAAAAACATTAACTGCCCAACCAATCTTGAGGGCAACTTCAGAGTCCTCTCTGCCTGATTAAGACCACTTAAGGAAGCAGAGCAACTGCCCACTTTGTATTTCGGTGGAGTGTTCAGAGCAAGTAGAAATTCAAATGTGATAAACACATGAACACAATCCCTCTTTTAAATCAATACCCACTGACCAAGAGAGTCTGTAAAGGTGCAAAATCCTTCTCTGACGTTAAAATGGAGAAAAACACGGCGACATTCCAGGGTTCTCCATGAATGCACGTCCTTGCTGTTCTGAGCAGCCTTACCAACAACTGCAGCCACTTGAGAAATCGAAAAGTTGAATTTGAGTCTGTGACCCAACTCGCTGCATGTGTGTCCTACTTTGAAGGCAAGGCAGATAGAGTGAAACGCATGCAGGGAGAAGCTGCAGAACAACAAATCCCAGGCTGCTCGGAGGCTATAACAGATATTAAACTCCATGTGTCGAGGTGATAATGATTCCGGATGCATCTCTTGTGCTGTAATAGTACCTGCACGCAGGGAGAACAGTAGGGATGCCAGAGTTAATTAGTGGCTCCACACCGCGAGTACTATATGTGGCTTAATGGAAACTAGCACACACCTGGGGCGGTCATGCATTTGTTATGCTTTCCAAATGCCAGCATTGTTATTTAAGATTACTTTAAAGCTTAAAGCCGGAAACCGAAAGATAGAGAGAGGTTTTTAAGAGGAGACTTTATGGAGGAGAAAACGAAGAAAAAAAAGAACAAACTTGGCTCCCATGCCCCACGTCCCCCACCCCCCTGACCCCACTTCAGGAGAACATCACAGATGGCTTTTATTGTTTCCATTTGAAAGAAATGTAGCGACTGATTTAAAATTGTAAATACTGAGATTTGAAAACAAGTTAAACACAAACGATGAGAATTAGGCATGTTTTACAGGCAGGAGAAGATTAAGTTAAATAATAAAACCATTGTCATGTTGTAACATACTTACTGGTTGGCGTACACACAGGAGGCAGCCAGCGCAGCACATTTATTCTTCTTTGGTAAGATTTTGATACTTTTATCCATTTTAAAAATACATAAATTTAAATACAGTGGCGAGTGTACGGAGATTAGTCTGAATTCATTCTCTGTTGCACCAATCTGAGATAAAAGGAGCAGCTGCAGGCACATCCGACTGCTGATTGGAGGCCAGGCACACAACCATGTACCACACACACACACACACACACACACACGTGAGTTCACACACTCAAAATGCTCCAAACTTCTTACATAACCCTAATCTGTCAGAGAGCACCCTTTTCCTTCCATCAGTGTTTCCTCTTCTCCCTTTTCTGCAACTGCATCTCCTCCCCCTACTCCTCACTTTCTTCTCTCTTCATTTCCACCTTCCTACTCCTCCACACTTCATCAAGCCCGCTCATTTGCTTCCTTTCATACTGGTGCCGTCACAGATGCAGCATGCACTCACAGAGCTAATTTTAAACCCAATCCTTGAGGAATTCTTTAGAAAGAAAAATACTAGAATGTGAATATGGCCAGTTGTGTCATCAGTCATATATAGTTCTACTTCGGTTGTAGGTCAATGATCCAGAGAGTAAATTAAGCATTTACACACGTATGCAAAAAGAAGAGCAAAAAAATAATACAAAAACAAGATAAATTCTTTGGGATTATCCCATGAAACACTGAGTAGGGGGTATGTGACACTATAGTACCAGTAAAATATTACAGAATCTGGGCTAGTGTCATCCATAAATCCAGTAAGAAATATTATATAAGTGGAGCATGTTGCCCCATTCATTATTACTCATGTAGCTAGATGTCAGAAAATGGGCTTATGAATTATGAAATTGATGATGAAATCTCTGGTACATCTATGTACACCCTTTTTCCATTTCCACTACACACTGTCAAGGATGAAGCTGCTGCCCCTGCAGATATGGTTGGCAGGAATACAGAGATATGAAGAGTCACCGCTTTTGTGCTCCTCAATGAAAAGGTTAGTGTTGAATCCTGAAGCCCCATTAGTGTGCACGTGCAGGAATCAGTACTTTCCCGTAGACGCAATCCTGTGCAGGGTTAATCCCCCTGACTGGATGTCTCAATAACCTGTCAAAAGGTTCCTCATTTGGGAAAATTAGAGTGTATGTGCTGAAGACTAGATGGATGAGACTGAAATAATGCCGCATTAAATGAAACAAACATGCATGCAAGCAAATGTAAATCCACCTACCTGTATGTGATATGTTTATGTTGCCACTTCTGGCCTGTGAGGGCGTACCGCCGCTTCCTGACATTGAATTTGGATACACCGCTTATCTGATCAGGAACCCCACACCTGGGCTTCTTCATCCACCTACAAGAAGGCGACACACATCAACCCTGAGCAGACAGTTTGCTTCACCAGTTGTATGTTTTCCACCAAGAGCAGACTGGACACGATGAAAAACAGCTCATTCTGCTCTAGCTTTGGTTCCGATGAACGAATGTATCAAAAATGACTGAAATATACAAATCATCAATTTAAGACCCATGTACACACATATACACAAGAGGCACCTCACCTTATGGTGTTATCGCTACCTCAACCCAGAGAAGCAGAAGGGGAAAAAAAAAAAAGCAGACATACTGTTAGCTTATCACATATCAGTCCGTTTCAGCCCAGGGGCTGGACAGCTGTTGGTTCACATTACTGGCCACCACATTTCCATGTTACAGTTCAGTGGCCAATTTGCGTCCATTTGCTATTTGTAGCACAGATGGTATTTTACTGTTGGTGAGGACAAATGTCAGTGAACACTGCTTTAATGTTCTGCAGGTGAAAAGGCGCCCCGCTAGGGCATCAAGGTTCAAGCTAGGGCTATATTTGGTTTAACATTTATTATACGTTTTATTTTTTTACTGCTATACTCACTTTACTATGATTCTTGAAGTCATGCATAATTAAAAAAATCCCTCTTTAAAGATTTATTGACCCCTCCAGTGGGTTTACTCTTTCACACACTGCGTTTTCTCTCTGTGAGAGCGAGTCTTGCAGCCACTGTGCAGAAGTCTGACTGATTGAACGAAGAGTAACCAAACAGTGTCCCTCCTCTTCCTTCTCCTCTGTTGAACGTTAATACCAAGGCATTTTGCAGCCTTTGATCTGACATCAGAGACATACTCTCTGCAAAAGGTCCCTTTGATCAAATTAAAACACCCCACGTAATGTATGTTGGGGCAACTGTGTGTCTGGAAAAACCATTCTCTTTGCAAAGCAGAGACTAAATGAAAGAAGTAGATAGGAGTTCTACACTAATTTTGCAAATGTCTGGTCCACTTGTACGCAAACCCTGTGATCCTAATCAAAGACAACAATATGGTTTTGGTATTTTTTACTTCCTGGCTATTGTACACTCCATTTACAAAACACAGAAGTCTGTGCCTGAGGCCCTGAGGGACTTCAAATTTATCTACAGCTATCTGCATAAAAGATGTAGATAAATGGAAAAGCTCTAAGGAGCGTGTCTGTCTTTTACCTTGTGTTTTCCATTAATTTATGAAATATAACAGACATTTTGTGAAAAAGAAATAATAAAAAAAAAAAATTCCATGGTACTCTGAATGTAATATTTTCACTAACTTAAGACACACATCTCATCGTGTGGCTTCTTGAAGGCGATTTGAAAGGTGGGCGACTCACGTAATGGTGTTGCTGTCCAGGGTCCCTGTGACATTTAGGCCGTAGCGGCGCTGCATGGCAGCGATAGCAGAGTGCATGACTCTGGCAGAACGCAGCAGTGACATTCTGGGGTCTGCAGGAGGGAGGTAGCCATACCTCTGGAGCCATGCCTATAGACAACAAACAGAAAGGAAAACATTTGAATAAAATCCCACAACTCATGTCAATGTCAAAGCTTTAAACCGCTGACTGGAAACACCCTCATTACCTCTTTTGGCTCCAGTTAAACGACAAGCCAGGTTACAGCAAAAGGCTAAATATGATACCAAGGCTGGAAGATAGTGAGTTCACTTTAGCACCACAGAGAAGCAACTAGTGTGGCTCTGTACAAGGTTAAATATTATTTCCAGTAACTCTGTAAAGCTCCCATGAAACAGCAAAAAGAAGTGCTATTAACCAATGCAAGTCACCTTCGACCTACTATTTTACATCATGTGCTAAAATTATAAAGAAAGTATTTAATTACCGTGTTCTTTCTTAATAAAAGATCAGATTTTTAAAACAGGTCTTGATTTTTAGGTGGCGTATCTTGCAAAACACATCATAAAAAGCAAACCTGACTGCCTGGAAATTGCTCCCGTGACGTCAAGCAGACCAGTAGCTACCTGTGAGTCTGCAAGTTACAAGCTGACAATGTGCACTATTATATCTACACAGTCAATAAGTTCAGCAGAAGTCTGTTGAATAAACAAAGTGGGAAGTAGATCTTTCAAAAGCACATTCGCACTAGTACTGTGCCGTTACTCCAGTCTCAGCCACGACTGTACATATGTCAACATGCCATTACACTAAGCAGCCATTTGTTTAATCGAAGCGAGTATGCTTTCAGGGAATCAGCACAATGGAGGACAACACAGAAAATATGATGGCAACTGATGCTGTGGCTTTCAAGTCTTTTTGGTCGAATACAATCCTCTCACTTCTTTGAATTTCTGTATAAAGCTGCCATGTTGTTAAATGATTGTCACATCTACACCTCCTGCATAAATGGACCTAGTACATGCCCTGCAGACATCTTCCATCCACACCAGAGACCAGCAATCATGCCGTTCCTGAGCATGAAATGGAGCAGTCGTGAAAGCCAAACGAAGGAGGGTTTAAGCTTAATCATGCTTGGGTGGGGTACAAAGGTCCTTGTGTGAGAGCACTCTACGTTGTGTATTTGCTGATTATTTCAAAAGCACTTCTTAAAATTGCATCGACAAAAGCACAAAATCTAAAGACATACAAGTTTCAGTGAAGATTCTCATCTGTTATCATGTCACTTGTGTCATCACGGACAAATTTTGGTATAATAGAGCTTCCGGCATCCCCAAAGACTCAAACCCAAAGGAATCACACTGAAGATATTTAGACAAGGCAGGTGAAAGGAGATCTGCAGGGCTTTTGTGGAGCAGAAGCTTTAGGGATTTGGATAGTCCCTGCCTTCCTCTATTCTCTCAGTCTTCATCATATTTGAAAAAAAAAAAACTCCACTGTGGTAACAAAAAGCCAAACAACCAATAATAAAAAAAGTGGCTAAATAGTTTTTCTTTGAAAAAATTGAAGAAATAAGTCAAACAAGACAACACCAGTACAGAGTCTTAAAATAAGCAGCGATCTTAGACAATTCTCCTTCAGCAACGCCGCTGTGAAACCTGAGCACTGTTCTCATTCTCAATGTGGCAAGCTACTTCTGTCGTCTACTTCTACAGCTTTTGATTGCTGCTGTTCTGGACAACATAAGCTCTGAGAATATAATTCACTAAACAGGGAGGGCAGCATGGTATGAGAGGAGGCGAGGAGAATGCAGTAAAAGGCAACCCATTGCTCAACAATGGAACAAATGTGAGTCTAAAGCTTCAATTACAGTCAGTCAGCCTCACGTCAGACGCCAAGCCGCTGCCTTTAACAAACCCATTGTATGGCTTGCTGAATGCAGTTTATATATGTGTAAAGCTTTTCTTTCTTGTTGTTATTTTAGGGTTGGATGATAGTCATCTAAGGAAAGTGAACTTTAAAAAAAAAAAAAAAAAACATTTCTGCTAAAATTTACATATAACACAGAAGGGGAATGCAGAAGTTTGGATCCTTCTGGTAAAAGTCTTAAAATACTGGCAATGTCATCACGAATTAAGATATATTTCCTAAAAGCAAAAAATGCAATTTTATAGAATATTTTATGAAAGGCTATTTTATCCATCCTTTACACAGTCAAAATAACTAAATTACAACACAATTCCACGATATGATAAAACCACCTTAATGTTTTACAGTTGTGAAGGTTTTCTTTACTTTTTCATGAAATTTTACATCCTTTTTGAATGCTTACGGCAGACAAACAGTCATTTACATCCTAACTTCACTATTATTTTAGAGTGAAACCTAGTAGATTTTTGTTGTTGTTGTTGGTGTCGTGACATCTTTGACAGACAAGAGTCACACAACATTGCAGTCTTGTGTGAACCAAAAATCATAGCTTTTGCTTCAGAAAACAAAATTATAATCAAATTAGGAAATGATATTACATAGAATATGCATTGATTTACTGATTAGCTTCATGCACGAAGGTCTAAACGTCTGAGTGTATTGCGTTTTGATATCCACATTAAAAATAACAAAAAGGGCAAGTTTTTGATACAGCTGCTTTGCTATCAAAACTTCAGTTTACTACAATATGGCACACAAGAAGGCAAACATGTAGATAACACTACATGCGCTCTCATGAAGAACTAGCAAACATGCTGACACAAGACTCTGATGATGCTGTGAGCATGCTTGCCAATGAAACACGAGGGTTCACAGCAAAGTGTTTACAGGACAATGCCAAAGAAACAAATGTTCCACCTTAATCTGGAATTTTCCAGTCATTTGGTGTAAGAAAGCTGCAACACATGAGGTAAATGTCACTGTTTTTAAAACCAAATACGATGTTTTTGAATTAAAATGCACAACTCAGGCAAGCTGAGTTGAGTTTTTGATCTTTTCCCTGTTAAATGGTGTCATAAACACCAGCTGGCAAAGTTAAAAGAGAATGTTTAATTCCTGGAGCTCTGATGTATGCACATATCCAAACCAAATCCAATCAAACAACAAAAACATTCACGGCTTCAACCTCTCATTTTTAACTTTGCAAATCAAAACTTTGATTTTCTGATTATCAATTCAGATATTTACACCAACAACCGTCATACTAAGCCAGATCTTCTCCGTTTGTTACCAGTAGTCGCATCTCTTTTCCGTTTGGTCAAATTTTCCTTCCTAACCCCTACTTTCCTCTTCTTCTTCCAGTAATCATCTCTGCTCCTCCCTCTTATCTCCTCTCAACACTGGAGGCTTTTTATTTTACCCAAAAAGTCAGCTCTGTCCTATAGCCACAGCTTCAGCAAATCCCCTGATGCTTTCGGGATGAAAGACGGAGAAAAATAAATGTGATAAAGATCAAAGGATGTACAGTTCAACTGTAGCGCTGAGCATCTGAAGAAAGAACTTTATGATATCAGTTTTCCTCTGAAGTCTTAATGGACTACTGTCTGACCCGATTGTGCATCTACTTCGTTTCTAAGCTGATGGAGACTTGGATAACAAATTCACAGATTTTTTTTTCCCCCTGAGGAAGAATTAATAAGCATTTATGAAATGTCCATCCGCTGCTAAGATAGTTGAAAATGATCCTAAATGCTCAGGTAGAGAGCTGTGAGATTATAAATGTGAAGGAACATGTAAAAAAAAAAAAAAAAGTACTGAAGGGAGGCAGCGTGATGCATTTTTGGCTCCAGACTGTGGAGCCACGAGCCATTATCAGATACAGAACTGTATTAGAGCCATGAGGGAAGCCGAGAGCCCAGACTGCTGTTACGTCTGTCGCTCAGGCACCGACAGGATATTAGATGGTGTCTGCATGTGTGCAGGAGGCGAGGGGTTGTTCAGAGCCACATATGAGAGTGAGACCGAGAGATGGGGCGGGGTTAGGTGTAGAAGGTGTAGCTGTCACGCTGGTTCTTTATATACAACACTTCTGGGAAACAGGCAGGCAGCATAAAGGATGAATATAGGTGAAGAGGGCAGGCAGCGATTTCAGTGAAACTTTCTGCACCAACAGTAAACGAAGAAGGTAAAGCCATTCTGGTGTTTCTTCTTCACTCTCACCACTCTCATTATTATCAAAAAATGTGACTATTTCTGAAGTTCTACATCAATAAAGAATTACAGATAAAGAGAAGAAAGGTTACATGCTTGAAAGAGCAGGCCTGCTTTCGAGTTTAACAGAACCTGACAAGAATGCTACATTCGCCATCGGGAATTGAGTTTCATTTTAGGAAGTGTATTGATCTTGCGGTTTCATGTACACTTTTTGTAGAAACCACCAAAAGTAACAATGGACTTCAATCGTTGCAGTTTTCCATAAGAACCAAGTATCACTTTATGACAGATAAACAACTATGGCTATAAAATGACAGACCTGCAGCGGACACCACGGCAGAGGAGACTACAAGACCCAAGACAGTAATGCAACGGTAAACCTTGGACCGTGTCTTACACACACACACACACACGCACACTTACCCTCCACGACTCTAGGTGGACCCATAGAGCTAAAAACTGTTAAATGTTTATTGACTAATCATTTCTTTCTAACTCAGCATGACTGCTTCAAAACCATTCCCCAAAGACATCAGTATGTCATTACGGAGTTGTCTCAAACCCCCCCCCCCCTTTTTTTTTTTTTTTAAAGAAAATGGTCACTTTGGTGATAGTACTGTTTTGCTGCAGTTTTAGATCAAAACCCAGCTCCACACATCTAGTCCCTAGCAACCATTAGTGTCGAGATGTTACAGTATCTCAGCAACGCAGCTCAGCTCACTTCAAAGTTTTTCCCAGAAGTATTACTTTGCTATTGCTTGTGGCTCCTCGCCCGTCATCAGTCCCACAGAAAGTCTAAAACTACCACGCTTGAACAGAAGTTGCAGCGGCTGCACTTTCAGAATCAAAATCCACACGCTCCAGTATGAGAATCAAAGAGAACCACCAGCTCAGGGATCACATATTTACACAGCACACACTTCCAAAGATTAAATCCTAATCTTTGATCCTCTCTTCCCTTATCGTGGCGCTGTTTGCGGATTACGTCTCGTATTGTACATTATTAGCATCCTGTGACGTTTTTAGAAGGCTACAAAGGGTATAAGTAGAATTAACAGATTATTTTAAGTATTTAATGTGACACTGAGTTAAAAAAACATGATGAAATAAAATGTACAGTCTACTCAGCTGTTCATTAGTTTTGACAACTTTCCAATCCAATTATAATCCCAAGGAAAAAAAAAAAAAAAAACATAGCAAAGCACATCTTTAGGATCTGAATCAGTTCCAAACCTGTTCTCCCTTCTTTCATTTAATCCATCTTTATCTCTATCCTTTTTTTTTGCTTTGTCCTCTCTCCCTGCTGCCCACCCCTCTGTCTCATTGATCCACTCTTTCACATCATGATGTATGGTTGCCAGCATTCTGCCGATGTAAGGAATCCAGAGAGCAGGAGGCTCCGGCCCGACAGTCCGCTTTATTCAGTGAGACAGAGATTCCTCCCCGTCCTCTCCCTTCTAGTGGATAACAAGGGGGCTTATAAGCATAGATGTTGTCATTTAATAGAGTTGGAATTTGGGCTCCTTGCAGGTGTATTAACAGTGACAGAGTGGTAATCGTGCTTTATGGATGCCGCAGATTTCGCCCTGGCAAAGGGAAAACATCTAGAGAACTATTTTTAGCGGGGATTAAACCAGAATCAGACAAATTGAGTGAATTGTAAATGAGACTATGTTAAGAGCATCCTCACAACTGTAGCTCAGCTTCCTAGACAAGAGCAGAAAATGGTGATTTAAAAAGATTCGGTTTGATGGTCATTTCATGTGTGGAATTAATTTCAACCATTTTAAGCATTAATATCCAATAAAGCAAACACAGCCTCTCATAGGGACTCAAACAGTAATGTCATTAGAGATAGAGTACCTTCTGAGAGGAGAAAGCAGTGAGAGCTATAATGAAGTAAAACTTGTCCAGAAATCGAGGTACTGTTGAAGTGGAAAGATAAAGGAGTCCACCAGCAATGCCCCAGTGAAGGTTAAAATCTCTGAATTGCATCAGTGCCTATTTTCTGGGTTCTCCACACTTGATTTCACTTCCCTTTGAAGTCAATTTCTCTTACACTTCAGACGCAAGAAGAACCTGGTCTAAGCTCAGCTCCCTTCACACTTCTCCATACAAGAGCGCATTTCTCTCTCTCATCTTTGCCACATAATAGGGAAAAAAAAAACAAAAAACAGCACAGCTTGTGGTTTAAAAACCATAGTTACAGAACCCTTAAAGGACTCCTTAGTGGATTTAAACACCCTTATCTGGAGAAAAATACAATTTCCTGTTTCTTTAAGCTTCTTATCCAAAGACAGATAGATATTTTTAGGCGAAGAGTGATCTCAAACGTAAACCAAAGCCTGAGTCGACGCTAGAAAACCAATGCAGGTAAGCTCAGGTAACAGCAGAGAGCAAAGCACTGGGATGACTCAGAAGAAAAATTGAACTGAGGTGAACTCTGAGCATTCATGTCCCCAGAGCTTCTCCTCCAACCTGCTACCTGATGAGCAGAGGACAGGCTAATTAGGCGATGGGTACCACAAAAAGGCCAACATATAAAGCGACGGGATCACTCAATTATAGATGAGATGTAGCTCAAGAAGCCAGGTCGGCATGGCAACTTGCAGACAGCATGTGGTGGCTGCTGATGTTGACGTTTGGGACTGATCAGCTGACACGAGCTCAGATCACACGTGCTTTCATTGTTCATGGCGACTTGAGAACATGAGTTTAGCTTCGGTTAAAAGGATGGGAGAAGCCACTAACAGACATGTGACCAGAGGCTTCCTGCAGTCACATATTTTTAAGTCAGTAACTTTTTTTAAGTTGTTGTTCATTGCTCACAAACAAGTCTGGGAACTGGAGTCCTTAACGTCTACATAATTTCTTGCAAGTTCTTAGATCAAACACTCACATACATTACTCATGTAGGTAAT
This sequence comes from Zenarchopterus dispar, assembly GCA_028564865.1. Taxonomy (NCBI): domain Eukaryota; kingdom Metazoa; phylum Chordata; class Actinopteri; order Beloniformes; family Zenarchopteridae; genus Zenarchopterus; species Zenarchopterus dispar. Next base: position 3,657,068 of record JAOWBL010000013.1, read on the forward strand.
AAGCATCATTCTGCTTGCTAATGTCCAAATATGCTTATGATCAAAGTAGTTTCAGTGAATGAAATAATTTACAAGCTTGAGCTACTGGGAGAAGTTTTATTGGCAGGATGTAATGGAGATAAACAGTACCTCCTGTTTAAGTTTAACAGTTTTTCCTCAAGCTGTGCCTACTGGCTTGTTGCGGGAAGCTTATTAGTTTCGACATGTGTATTGTTTATAAAAAATACATTAGTCACTTGCTTGTTAACAACTCCAATGTTCATCTGAGCCACATGACTCGCAATGAGATTGTGCCTAAAGGAGGGATCAGTAGCGACTGTCTGGGGCCAAACTAAAGACAAAGGTAATGTTGCACTCCAGAGTAAAGTTACCAGTTAGGAATTTGGATATGAGCTTGGTGTGTGCTAGTGTGAGCTGTGTGTGTAGGTGCGTTCTCTCGGGTTAGATGCTTTTAGTCTTAAATGTGCTTAATAATGTGCTTCACGGATTATTGATTGTAGTCCGTGTCTACATTTACCTTTACTTAGCACAAAACTGAAGTACTAACCTGGAAGGAAGAACCAGCGTACCTGGTACCAAACCCAAAACTGCCCGTTATGTACAGACACGTTTAAGAAAAACAGCTGTAGTACAGTTTACCTGTGGTACTGGACAAATGTCTCTCATTAAATGTGTCTGGTAATGAAGCAAGAAGTAGAACTTATGGGGAAAAAAACAACTCACATAAGAAAATTAAGTTAACCCTTTGGAGCTTACTGGTTTAAGTCACAATGTAAATCAAAATAACAGTTGAACAAAAGCTAATAACATGAAAACAATCATAATTTTTCAGGTCTACTGAACATATCTACTAAACATTTTCAGTGTGGGGAGATAAAGGCAAGTGGACAATTATTTTAGCAAAAGCAAAATAGAGTGAGTACGGTAGTTTGCACACTCGGAGCCCAGTTAATGAAATGAGTTTGGATGTGTGGCTTAGAGACACAGATTGGCAAAAGACACTCAAACATGTAAAATTTGCTGTTTCAAGGAAGTATCTGCCGACGTGAATTATGTGATCTCTATGAACAAGGTCAAGAGCAGTTGATCTACATGAGGCTGGAAAGGGATATGAAGCATTTAGGCATTCATCAGTCCATAGTTACAACAGCTGTTTAGTACTATGACTACTCTTACTACAAGTGTATTTGTTTTTGAGTTTTTTTTTTTTTTTAAACACTTCCTTCATTTTTCCGCTGAACTGAAAAGTGACTTTGGAAAACCTTAATCACAAGAAACATTGATCCACACAAAAGGAGATTTGTACAACAGAGAGAAATGAAATCGTGTTACGAGTAGAACTGAACCAGTTCAGTTCTTGGTGAATTACTGACATAAATAGCAAATGTAAATATGTTCACGGTACTGTAAAAGAAATATTAAAACTACAGGTGGCTGTTTACTTCAGGAGTATTAAGCCTATGACAAGCAGGACCAAGAATCAAACGATAAATGGTTTGTTACAACGTTGACTGTTACTACAATTTACGATATCTAAGATGTTGGTAGATGTAGGTAGGCATGTGCATTAAGAAAACACTATAATTTACCATTTTCACTTGGTTTACGTTGTCACATTCATCACTCCATCAGATTTTCCAGCGGTTCATTTCAAATGTGCACCATATGACTTTTCTACAAATACAGTGATGAAATGCCATCTGCTACCGCTGACACACCTTTTAGACCAGAAACACTGAGCTGTGTCCTGACAAGCTAGAGTGTGTGCATCCTGCCCTAATAATTCAATCTCTTTGTGTAGTATTAAGTTGCTTTTTAAACATCAGCCAAATTTCTAGTCACATAATACAGTTAACATCTTTTGTTTTGAAATCTAGAAAACATAAAATGCAATACAGCACCACTGCAGTGACAGAGTACAACCAAGTACATCTGTCAAGTATATGGAAACGGCAGACTATTTGAAATCTAGATGAAGCTAGTTACAATGAGCTGTGTGGTGCTTGTGTGTAAGGTAAAGTGGTGACGAGACAGAAACCTGACTGAAGGCTTTCAACTGCCAACAACTCCTCTTACTACAGGCCAGTACCCATCAGTCAAGGCTGCTGCGGATACTTAAAGTCCATCTGCTTTTAATTCTGCTCATCTAATCAGAGAAGGATTTAGGTACACCAGGGAATGCTGACAGAATACAATTAGCTCCCTGCTAGGAAAGAAAAATCAGCAGTGGTAGACCTTGCTCTGAGTCCTTTTTACACCACAAAATAGGTCTACCAATTATCAAGGAAAAAAAAAAACTTGAATGATTCCAGCAGACGTATCTGGGTGGAACCGAGAAATTACATTAAATGTCCAGTGACTGTGCCACACATCTGACGCACAGCAGGTGGTGGCGGTTAAAAGTGCATCTATTTGTCTATTGACGGTGCAAAAAAAAAGTGGAGCAGCTTGGTGTAACGGCAACTCTCAGCACAGGTGAGATGTGGGAACATGATCCCGGCCTCTTGGAGCCGCCTGCTGCTTCTGACTGCCCTGAATTATTCATCTGTTGCACGCTGCACCACTGGCGAGTGTGCCAGGGTCGTCAAGGCAACCATTGCCTTTGCTGCCCACACCAATAACCACAAACCCACACACATGCGTTAATAATTCCAACGGCTATTCTATACATGAAATCCAAACTGGAAAAAGAAATGCTATGACTTTTAATGGTACTCAAACCATCATCTGTCCCCTCATGCCCCCCGATGCTATGTGATTACTGCAGAGACTGCGTCATATTAAGCCTTCAGCGCCTCCAAATCCACATACAAACCTACACACTTGCTTTATGCATTCCGTGCCCACCACATCAGTGGACCCATTAGGATGAAATGCCACAAAAATGTCACCCAAAAATGTCACAGTGTGATCATACATACTAAAGAGTGGCTCTAGACCGGATAATCTTTGGGGGTTTTAAAGACTTATATTGATGGAAAACGACAACAAGAAATGTCTTAATTATGGCATCGGATCAGCTGCAGTGTGATGTAAATTCTAAAAGACAAAAACCACCATAAGGCTGTTTGATATTCATGTTTGCACTTATGTTAATTTGGGATGAAGCAAGGAGTAACCACTAATTCAAACATGAGGGAATGTTATTACTGCTCACAAAAACAGATTGCAACAGTTGTCGTGGCTCACAAAACTGTGGAGTGTAAAAGTACACACACACACACACACACGCTCATCCCTGAGCTCGTGTGTCAAAAGCTTAATTGACAGCCTGACGTGCGATGCCCCACTGGCACCATCTAATGTTGCAGTTGTCAGTCACATTCAAGATTTAGCAGTTCAGTAAACTGTGACCAAGAGATACGTCTTAGAAAGGGGAGACGGCGTGTTTACACACAGACAGAAAGAAAGACAAAGAACAAGATGCAAAAGTAACAAGCTGCTTATATGGAAAGTCAGGTGTGTGTGTGTGTGTGTGTGTGTGTGTCTGTGATGAATCATTTAGGTCTGTGCAGGTGTTGTTGTGTTTCTCCAGGAATGGATGAACAGACTGACACAGACACCCTGGTGGCTCAGAAATCTGCTCTCATACCAAAGCCAGATGATGTCAACAGTGTTGTGTGTGTGTGTGTGTGTGTGTGTGTGTGTGTGTGTGTTTGTGCTCTCCCAATGCATACGATGACTCGGTGAGAAACGAGGGTGACACCTACTCATATAAATATAATCATAAATACGCCTGGATGCACTCAGACACTGGAGGTAAGCTCATGTATACCAAGTGTACGTATGTGGGAGGAAGATATTGCTGCGGCGAAAGAGCAGCAGCAATCTAATATGTACTTTGTTAAAGATAAGGGCGTATGTAAACTGTTAAGGAAATAAAAGAATAATGGGCTATGGTTTCATGAAAACAAAACCCCAATCATGCTCATGATGGATTGAACACAAAGGTAATTATAATTGTTTTGTTTTGTTTTTCCCCCTTTTGCCAATCTGGGAAAAAGCTTCAGTTGCAAAGGAAGTGAAGCATTTTCAATCTGAGGCTATTTTGCAGACATGTCTAGAGTACTTAAGAAGTTCAAATCAATTTTGATAACCACCATGCCGCAGGGAAGAAAAGCAAAATTCAAACTTCGTTAACAGAAATTTTAAGGAAAAACACACTCGAGTACAAAGTACACTGATTGGCTGCCAAGCAGTTGCTGGGAAATAAGGAGCATAAACACAGAACCAGTGAGCGCTTATCATTAAAAATAGCATATGAGATCTTTTTAGTACAGTTTCCTATTGTGTGTGGTCACATTACAGCCTAAATTTACGAGTTTCCTCCGGTCTAGTGAGCTGCAGGGCTGTGGGTGCAAACAGCAAAGAGGAGGACAAAAGCACAAACTGGTATACAAACCCACCTAAAAACACCACACACACACACACACACACACAAGCTGCTTTCCATCATTCGGGTGCCAGTCAGAGACTGAGGATGCCAACTGGTAACTCGAGCTGAGACGGAGATGAAAATCTGCCACTCCTCGCGTGGCGACAGTGATGACAGCAGCTACACTGCTCACCGTAGCATGTGATTAATACACACTACACAACTACAATGGTGATGAGAAGGTTATCTATATACAATCTGATTATACTATACATAAATGTTTTTTGCAACGCTTCATTACAGATCCATCGTGTTTTACTTTCCCTTCATCTCTCTGCATGTCTAAACTTAGTTTCAAGCAAACTTCCTAGATGTTACCCAGAAGGCACTGAATGATGAGGAACATACAAGCACAAGGAAGCAACTGAACTTTAAAATAAGATGAAAAACTTCCTTACTCTTCACAAATAAACTAGCTGATTCACTGTGACAGAAACGGTGACGGGGGACTGCAAAGCAGGCTGAACTTGCCAGTCACCACCTTTATTCACCTTCGCCTCTCTGTAGCACAGATCATTCCTGCAGACAGGGATGGCTCTAAATGTTCTCTGTTTCACATTTCAGGACAGCATGCAGGCCACTGTCACTGCTTATACACACTTTTTTTTCCCCAAGTCATGCCATTGTGATGTGTGAAAAATATAAATGTGCACTGTCTTACTGAAAAATACTGTGACATCCCTGGAAAAGATGTGGTCTTGAACACAGCATAAACTGCCTTAAAATCTCAATATTCTCTTCTGTGTTAATGTTTCCATCACAGAAGTGCAAATGACTTTTGGGAGGGGCTCTGATAAAACCAGATACCATCACAGACTTTGGTTTTTTTGGGCTTGATGCTGACAGTTCGGACAAACCTTTTCATCTTTGTTCCAGAGTAAACATTGCCAAAGATTCATCCTACAACTGCAGATTTCCACTGTGTGACGGTCCATCCTGAACACCTTCGAGACCACAGATGTCACCTCTGTACAACGTCTTCACAAGGCTCGTTTCAGGCACAGTAAATCCTTAGTAATATTTATGAATTTAGTATTGTGTTGTAGTGCTTTACTACATTTCTCCAAGTAATCTCTTGCCCATGTGGTTTCATCAGCCATTGATGACTGATGATACTTGAAGTACTGCCTGAGTTCACACCTTCACATGTACCAGCTTACAAGTATTATTCATTGTAAAAAGGAATACGCAGATCCCTTCAAATCTTTCTTCAAGGAAGGTTGTCCATCAACATTTTAGTAAAAATTTCCTCATGGATATTGTATATCTGACATAAATTTTTCAGACACAAAAGCCTGATAACACACCCGGCTGCCAGACAATCACCTTACCACCAACTGTAAAGCAGACTTTATTTGAGCCATTAATTAATTCATCCGTCCATCTGAGACAAGAAGCGTTAACAGATGGGAGTACTATTTTGCACCACTTTTGTCATACAGCAGATTATCTCTGACTAAGCAACTTGACTTTGTCTCAGGAGAGCATAAAGGCATGACTCAAACACTTAATGTGACTGAGCGAACAGCACTGCACCTGATGCCTCCCCGAGTGAAACCAAGGCAGCGCGATGCTCATGAGGCTTTGGCAACTGGAGAAAGATGGTGCGATGAGGCAAACAAAATAAACACATTTATCAAATCCCAACTGAATAGGGAGAAAACAGACCACGGAAGCAGCTGCAACTAACACAATGAGGACTTTACGTAATAATTTTGTGGATACAGACAATCTTTTTTTTTTTTAAATTATAGATTTTCTGGTTTTTCACTGTTCTTAAATACTCAAACTCAATCTCACCCTGTAGCAACAGCATCTTGTGGACATTAGAACAGTTAAATAAGATTTTGTGCCCACCAACTGAAAGCCTCAAAATTCAGTTGAAGCATGGGCTAAAAACAGTTCAGGTGTCCGTGTGTTTCTGGCACCGAGTGGAGAAGATGATGCAATATTCAGTGAAATTTCCCCCGTCTGGCTAACACGCTAAAAAACCAAGGAGGAAAAAAAAAAAAAGAAGCCCAGTACATCTCTTTTATGAAGTCTCAGCTGTATGAAACTGAACAATAAAAATAACTCAAGAGCTTGACTAGCGCCACAGCCCACCTACAACATGAGGCCTCAGGAAAAAGCAATGAGAATGACTTCACTGACTCACGTAAAAACAATACAGATACAAAAAAAAAAAAAAAAACCCCACAAAGTGAATGAATTAACTACAGGCACTGTTTCAAGCACCGTCAAATATTAATTGAAAATTGCATCTGCAAAGAGAGACAATTAGATGAATATCACCACCCTGTGCCAAGATGTACCTGCTTTAACAAATGTGATCAAATGAGAAGTAGATGGAAAATGATTAGGGAAGGATGCCATTTATGAGTGATGAAGAAGCCAAGATCAGAGCTTCTAACCCAAAGAGTGAAGTCTGACCAGTGATTACAGAGCAGCTGCAGGTTGACCTCACATGACATCAGTTATTTCGAGGAAACGCTCATCTCCGCTCTTATTATTACCCTGGTCGTAAGTGTGGAAGACGAAAACATCTATACTCAACATCATAAGTGCAGAAAGTGGTTCCAGAGAAAGTAGCCCAGTTTCTACGTGCTTTCCAAGACAGAAATCGTTGATGAGATGGCATCCTGCAGAACTGGGACAAATGCAAGACTCGAGACGAGACACTTGCTGTACAACACGAGTTATTCTCCAACTTTGCACTGCTTCAAGTACTTCATCTGAAACAACTTCACTGCACCCCCAACAGTAACAACTGCTCAGTGTAAAGCTAAACTCACGCTTCAGTGGGATGTAACGTGCTCCAAGACGGAGCTGACAGCACTTAAATTAAAGGCTGTTAGTGTCTCATGTTACAGTGAAAAGCCCACTTCTCGCTAACAAAAGAATGTGGACACGAAGAGGCTTTGAAGTCCCGTGATGTCAAGAAACTGAAAACACCACGCTCAGAGATATTTCAACCACAGGATAATTCACAAGCAAGTGTATTCTTAGCTCTACTTTCACATGACGGGGAAAGCAGGAGGCTCTCAACAGACACACAGACATTCAAAGAATATTTTTAATACATTTGCTTCTACACATGCAGAGATTCTCACATCTTGCTTCTTGTCTTGAAGCAAAAATTCTTGACATGCCCCGTCTCTGACTGGATGCATTATACAGGAGGCTGAGCACACATCTCATTAATCGCATCTGAAAGTCAAAAAGTCTTTGGCTGCTGGTCACGCAGATGCCACACTCCGATTTACAACATTTCTGAGATTTAAGTCACGCTGCTACGGGCACGCTAGTAATACAGCAACACAAAGAAACCAGAGATGCAAAAGCTGGCTGAGGTACAAAACCGAATCAAGCGGAGGCAGACAATGTGGGAGATGAGAATACGCTTGTGGCAGTGATCTGAATGTTGGTGTTATTTAATTACATTTTCAATTGTGTCTTGCAACACATGGGTGTTAACATCAGACAAATAAGATGCCGTCTTGGTCATGTAAAACATTTAGTCAGGCAACTCAACACGGAATCAAGGAGTTATGAGGGACCCTCTTTCTGTCCTTCCCCCCTCTTCTGTCATGTGGGCATTTTAACTGAATAACCTGTAGCATCTGAGTTAAATCTACTGCCAAACAGCGTGGCATGCCAAGCTTGTAAATCATGTGGATGTGGGACATGAATGACTGCCAGTACACATGCTAGGATGATCTTGTGTGGCGTCTCTGTGTGCAGCCTGGTGTGAGAGACAGCGAGGGGCTGCGAGACACAGTGCAAATGCTTCTCCCTGGAAGTCAAGTTTGATGTAAAATGGGCAGACATGCGCTTGGAAAAACCTAAAACGCTCTCTTTATCCACAAGGGAAGAAAGCAAGCTTGGATTGGCTGTGCAGACTTTTCTGTGCTCAGTTAAAACCCTGGTGTAACAACTCAGACAGCATCACAATAACATTTGTTTTTGTGAGTTTGTTATAGGACAAAGTGCATCATCTGAATGCTTTAAAACTTAAAAATGTGATACATACCCAGATTGATCATTTGCTCCACTGACCTCTATGTGAATTTCGTTGAAGCTGACATTATAAAATCACGAAGCTGTGCCATGTTTACACAAAAAAAGAGGACAACATGGAAACAACCATCCCTTCCCTACTTTTCCCTCTATTTCATAAACAGACTCCTCACTTCGCTTTGAAATGTCCCCGCACTTTGAGAGCAAGTAAATAAACAAACATCATCGGAACAGGAAAGAGAAAAAAAACTGTTTTATTGACACAGATCAACATCTTAGGCTGGAGAAAGGGACGAGCGCTGAACCGTGTCTGCTGGGCTCCTCACAAAGACGCCGTTGTCGACGTCTCAACATCAACGCCACGGGAACACGAGCTACAGCCTGCCTCTAATCGTTTCCTCCGTCGGTGCTGAGACACAAATGCTGCCACCGAACGAGATGAGGTGCTGTCCCCCGGCCAACAGATACCTGTCCTTACCTCGACGCTGAACGGCTGCTCCTCTCCGTTCACGGAACATAAAATCCAGAGCAACAACTGCAAACATAGCGTCCCCATACAGCAGCTACTAGGACATCTGCTGCTGCGGAGTGCCAGTAAAACCATAGTGAACCCCGCTCGTGGTGGCTTTTACAGTCAGTTTCGGAGGGTAGAAAACAAAGCAACAAACAAACGGACGGACGGACAGCGGGGGATAAATCCTAGACGTTTAGCAGCGGCATTGCTGATGTCTCGGTGTTTGTGTTTCGGAGCTGAGGGGTGGTGGGAGGGGGGGGGGAGACGGGCACGTCGAGAGCTCTTGGCCGCGGTTTCTGGAGGATGTTGTCCCCGGGGAAAGAGTCACTGTAAGCGCCTGTCAGCAGCCTCCCGGTCCGGCAGTCCCCGGGTCAGTCCTCCGGTGCAGCGGCCGTTGTTCCAAGCGGACGCGTCCAGCTCGGTCTCTGCGGCCGCGCGGCATAACTGCCCGTTTTCAAGAGCGGTTCCCACCGAATACGCATGCGCGAACTGGATCGCTCCCTCTCTCTCTCTCTTTCTCTCTCTCTCTCTCTCTCTCTCTCTCTTTCTTTCTTTCTCATCTTCTGCTGCAAACCCTCAATAAAACAAGTCTTCATCCTTGGAGTTTTGTTTGAAGATTCTCTGTTTTCATGTTTTTCACAATCTAACTTATCCAAGTGCATAACCTTTACATTTAGAGCACATTTTCCCAGATGGCAGCAAACACTGTCAGCTTACCACGACAGTAATCCTGTAATGTATATATAAAGATACACTATAAGAGAAATATTTAGATATTGTTGTGGGGGTTTTTTTAGATTTATTTATTTATTTGCCTCTGTCTGGGATTTCTTTATTAGATCTATGTGATGAACTCCTCACTGCCAGTAGAGGGCAATGACAGGCGCAGATGTTGATTCAGATGATCCGTGTGTGTGTGAGTAACCTCGCCACCTCACCCTGAAGTCTCTTCAGAGTCACAGTCGCTTCCAGTAAGATGATTGTGCTACCTGGATTGTCATTGCCATTACAGTAGATGCTATGACATGTTAAAGTTTTCTAAAGTTCTGATTTTACAGGGAGAACTATCTTTAACATTTAATCTTTATTATATTCACACATGGATCCTCTGACAGTTTTAGAAATTCATATATCAGGGTTGCAGATAATAACTCGTGGCTTCTCCGGGCTAATAAATGTATGTCAAATGATAAAACCTTTCCTTAATCTCCCCAAGTAATAAAGGGAGGTCAGATCTAATGGCTCAGATCAATGATTTACCAGTTACACTAAGACCCAGGGATGGATGAATGTGTGTGTCATTGAGTGTGAGAGCAAAGCTGGATGAGCTGCATCACTGGTACCTTGATGAGGTTTCAGTTTGTACTCACACATACAGCAGAGCATGCACAGTTTGGTTCAGCTATGGCTATATCTCAACTAGGCACTTTCATTAGACTCCTCTCTTTGTCCTAATTTACATGCACGTGAAGAGAAGCAATGTATTGACCAAAGTCTGTTGGAAACAAGAAAAATACATCTTTGGTTTTGGTGGTGGCAGCAATCTGGAAAAATGGTGAAAGGTGAATTGGACAGACTTAGAGCTCAGTATATTTTGTATGTCCTGCGTGATTTAGTTTTTTGTCTTCCTTCCCCCCCGTTTGGAATCGCTTTGTATCAGCATCTGTCTGGTAATTTGGGATTGTAGCCAAAAGTTAAAACTGGGGAGCATGGATAGTGCACACTGGCCAATTCCAGTCCCCTTGAACAATTGAACAATGGATTAGCTCTACTTCAGGCATTTTAATCTGTGTGTTAATCCAACTGTAAGAAGTTCAGTCAAGTTCAATTTCAGTCAAAAAATAAGATGTTTACATGCATTTTAATGCTACAATTTCAGTCAGACTAATGTAACATTTCAGTTTATTCTAACATCAAAAACTGATCGATACACCTCACCCTCTTCCTTTTTTTTGTCAGTACATCTGCTCACCACAGTTACTCTGGGAAGAAATCCACAAAGGAGGAATCTGCAACCTCTACACAGAAAGCCCCTAGCAAGCTGATTCGAACCCAGAACCGTCTTGCTGTTGAACACTTCAGCAAACGAGCAGGACGACTAAAGTTAACTCGTAAAAAAATCTGACTATTTGGCTCAACCCAATGAGTCCACTTGCATTAGTCCACAGTAGGACTAATCCAAGATGATAGATGGTACAAATTAAAACTATGTAAGTTGTTGGAATTCCTTAATTATTTGCATAACTTTATTTTGCTCAGTGTTTTGATAACTAAATAAGTGTCACAGTTGCCTGCAGTCTGGTCTTGTGTTTTTGTCTCCCCCTTCCCTCTGTATTGTTACCTGCAGTTTTCCTTC
>JAOWBL010000013.1:3668489-3681407 GCA_028564865.1 Zenarchopterus dispar
CAATTATAAACAATAATAATGTTATTATTGTTATAATAAACAATCAAGATATGTAAATAAACATTTACAAAATCTTTGTGTGTAAATATCTCATTTCACAACATATATATCTGTGGCTTATAGTCTGGTGCAGCTAATATATGTAAAAATATTTTTTTTCTTTTAAAATTTAATGGGTGCGGCTCATAGTCCGGTGTGCTCTATAGTCCGGAAAATAGGGTAGTCAGTATTACACATATTTTTTTCTCTTTTTCATCTTTTTTAAATGGGAGAAACAGAAGCTGTGTGCTATGGACCAAAGGTAGAAATGTACATCCAGACTTAGAAGTCAGAGAAGAAAGTCCCAAACAGCGGGGCTCTGTGATGTTATGGGGTTGTATTGGCATTGGTAAAGGTCATATACTTATATAATAGCAGCACTGATGCGGAAAAGTAAATTAAGATTTTAGATCAACATATCATGTCTTCAAGATGTTATCTTTTCCAGGGACGCCCACACATTTTGTTGGTGCAAGCTCACATTCGGCACATGTTGCAAAAGCACGGCTGAGGAAGGTAGGAGCACCAGACTCGCTGTAGCCCTGGTTTATGTCTAGTAGAAAATATATAAAACAATTTAACAAAGATGATCCCCATACGACTGCAAAGTTTAAGATGTGTTTGAATGAGAAGGAGATATATGAATAAAATACTTACATAACTTAAACATTTGATGTCTCCAATACCTGAAAATCCCTCTGGGGTTATGAGAAGGATTGCCAATATCACAAGATATATATTTTATCCAGGCTTTTTTTAAAATGTGCATTTTTTTAAATAGTGATTCAAATTTGAACACCGAGATAAATTCATTTGTTTTATGCATAAATCAGGATTTCGGTCTTCTTTTGCAGTTACAGGCCCATCTGTTACAGTGCATCACAAGTCTCTGACAGCTTGCAGTAAATTCAGACGAAGGATGCTAAACGGTAACACAGTTGTTCCACCAGTATGTTTTTTTTTCTTTTTACTTCAAAACAGATAAAACGAATTGTCAGTCAGAACTCTCAGATTTCATAGAAGTTGCCAAGAACACTTGGCATTGAGCACGATGACGATTAAAAGCGAGGTTTTATCACTTCCATTGAAAGCTCCTTCAGATATCCTGTATGCCTTAGTTTCACCTTTACTTTTTTAGATAATGATGCTGAACAGATAAAGCCCTACAAAGCCACTGCTAAGATGTGACAGAAGTTACAAAAAGGAAAAATGTGGAAATGAAGCAAAGAATGTGAATAAATAGACTTTATCTGCTCCCAGCTGGAGGATGAAATATGTGTCACAGCAAAGTAAAACAGTGACCCAAGTACACACTGAGAACAATCAAATTATTTCACTTTAATCTTAAGATATTTGCACAGTGCAGCCAGATGCTGCATAAAAGATTTTTCTTTTTCTACCTGGTGGATCCAGACAGAGTGGCCTTTTCCTGCTCTGCGGTAGAGAACTCCAGCCTCCTCCAGCAATTCATTATCTTAAGTGTGTCTAGGGCAAATAGAGAGAACAGAGCATTCAGATGCACATTGGGAAGGACTGCTGAAACAAGCTTTTCAAAAGGGAACGTCTCACAGGACGCAGTTAATTAACGAGAGGACTTGATGGTACTGACTGAGAGGGATGGCAAGTCTGTCCTGTCCACTTATAGTCAGGACAATGTTAGGTCTATTTAAAAAAATGTATGTATTGATTTTAAAAAGCCTTTCACCTTGCTGCTGAAGAGGTACATACGACTTACTCATCACCCATACTTAAAATATAGAATACATCTAAAATCGAATAAAGCAGCCAATGACTTGTGGTTTGGTTGATTTGCACCTTGACACATAAAACGATTAGTGTCTTAGCTGTAATTAGCCCAGAGGAGAAGCAGGAAGGGGCTGATTACACTAATCTGATAAGAGATTGCCTCCCTCCATCCTCTGCTCAGGGCTGTCATCATTATGATATTCTGGCAGACAATACATTGTCACTTGAGTAATTGCAATTGCAATCGTGAAGGTTTGCAGTGAACATCTACCAAGGGGACCTGTCACAAAGACCTTCAACTGCCACCTCAACTGCATGTTCGCACTTCTGTTGTCACGGCGGCCGACAACAGCTGTGGCCTCAAGGTGATCGGTACCTGCCGAGGTGGCACCACAGCTGAGAGAAGCTGTCAGGCTGTAGAGGGAAGCTTGGCTGAAGCAAAAGCCTGGGAGGCAAAAGAAGGGAACTTTTGATTGGCCCAAGCAGTTTTTGGCAAAAGTCAGGCACATTACTCACGGAAACTGTTACCAGTGTTGGTTTGGTGCTGTTGAACTCAGCTGCAGATGATATCAGAGCTGGGTCGGAACACTAAGGATCTTCTCAATCCCACCGACAGTACTTGTCCTTTAGTTTGCTGAAGTGCTGATTTTTTTTTAAACAATCCAAATTTTATGCTTTTTTGTTTTGTTTTGTTCTTTTTTTTGTAAACATTCACCAGTCATTTAAATGGCTTTGGCAAATTGTTGAAAACTATTCACCGTTAGCGAGCAGAATTAATTTGGTTCTCCTGCCTATTAATTACCACAGTTGGTTGTGGGAAAGAAAAGTGATTTGAATAAACAGAATGCAATAAAACCAACTATTGTTGAGTTCATATCATTCAGTACACAGTTAACCTCCAATCAAAGCAAACAAAAAAACCATTTGAGCACATAATAGAAAGACACAGATAAAAGGCTGCATTTGGACTGAAATGAAATTAGCAATTTTTTTCCAATCTATAATGCTTCAAACTGTTAGGGAACTAAAATTAAAATAAAAAATGTTTTAAAAAAAGAAAGTACGCTTTAAGTCATATTTCATATCCGTCCTCTATTTTTAAGAGCTGCCAGTCCTTTCAGCAGCACAAAGCCAAGGAAATTCTCCCTGACAAAAAGAGCTCCTTATCTTTCTCTTTCCATAATAATGGAAATCCAAGCCATTTTATCTCTTAGAAATTCTAATTAATGCCTGGTTTATAAAAGAAACCCATCATTCAGTATTATCTACAGCAGGAGCTGGAAGCAGTCATAGCTGTGGAGCAAAACGAGAAACATCTCAGAAGTAGAGCCAGGGCTTTGGTGTAGAGGACAGTCTGACGCTGCATCTCGAGCTGCCTCTATCTGCTTCACTTCACTCACTTTGCAGATGAGGTTGGCAGCGGCAGCCTGCTTCGTATTTCAGACTAATTTATGGCCTCTGCAGAGGAGGGTGCATTAGGAAGATCAACCACGTCTACCATTTCCACGCTGCAACAGCATGTCATGAGAAGGCCTAGTAATAAGCCAACACACATGCAGAAACAAGTGTGATGGTGTTTGCATTCAGTGAAAACTGAAGTTAATGACTATGCATTTGATTTTTATAATTTGCAACACTTTCCATAACACAATTTAATGTATTGCATTTATTCTTCAACAGGCAGTAGTAAATTTATCTCCAGTCTCTTTTTTCATTTCCCACAATACCTCCATCCCCCATCATCCCCAACCAGAGATAGGAAGGCAGATATATAACCAATAGGGCACAGCCACAGCTTTGCCTCCAGCACTGACCTCCTCTGTTGACAGCCATATGCTCCTCTCTTAAATATTTATGGTTGTGGGAAGAACTGAGAGAAATTCAACATGGCCGAACATGTCATTGAAGCCTCATGCTCCCGAAAGGTTGGATGTGAAGGTTGATGCAAGTCTTTTAACATATTTAGTGACTCAATATATGGGCATTTGATCCTTTCATTGCGAAGAAGTGTTGTCTGAAATGACTTTTTTTATGTGATAACATATCTGTTCCCCAGATTTTTACCAGTTCTAACTTGCTTATCCTCAACCTATCTGCTGCCTTTGATACAGCTAACCACATCATACTTCAATATATACTTTCAAACTTGGGCATCTCAGGGTCAGCCCACTCTTCATTCTGTTTTTATCTTACTGAGTGTTCCTTTAAAGTGTCTCAGCAAGGGGAAACATCCTCATTACAACTGACTCTCCACAGGGGTGCCCCAAGGCTCAATACTTGGGTCCCTTCTCTTTGCCATATACACCACCTCTCTGGGCATTATAAACTAGAAGTCACAAGGTGTTCTTGGAAAAGGACTGTTTTCAACCTCTCTTCCTCTACTTTGAATTCTTTTTCCAAAAGTGATGATACCACAGTATATATATTTTTTGTCAGATGTTGCTCAGATGAACAGCCTGTAGTTCTCCAACATCTGCACTGCTTTTCCCAGGATAGTGTTCAGGTTATTTCTGATCTTCCTAAAATCCACGTGCTCACATTTAAGATGAGCTGATTGTTCCTACAAAATGCCACAAAGCGGTCCAGAAGGCTGGGCTCTCTGTACTCTGTTTCCTATCCACCACTGATTCACCCAGCAACAAGAGAGTCAGAATACTCCAGGAGCTTATAGGTCATACTAGTTTTCCAAGTCCGAGGTGTACAGACTGAAGATAAACACTGAGGATAGTCTCTTGTGCTGTTGACCACACACTTAGATGCGTAATGCTTCAGTCTTGCATAGAGTCAAAATCCACCATCAGAGGCACATGTTTACTTAGCTAGAGATACTTTAATCACTTCCAATTTCAAATAAATCAAGCTGCCCTTTAAAATGTTTTTAAATTCCATTTTGCCATTCACCAGTACCAAAGAAGAAGAAATAGATTAGCGATACACTAAGTTAAAATTCTTAACATCCCTCATTGTTGTTGATTCTCATGTTGATAAGTGATGGGGCTTTCCTCCACCTGCTCTTCTCCCACCAGAAAAAAAACAAAAAAAAAAACCACTGTCACTGAGAAAAACAATGGACAAACAGCAAAGGGCAGCTTTTGCATATCTTGAAGAGGTCAGTGGTTCTGATTAAATGGAAATATCAAAAAGTAAGGGCAGAGAACAAGTTAAGAAATGCATTAATACTTATGATTATTTATATTTAAAAAATATGTATCTTTATTTTTCTTATTTTTTCTCTGTTTTCCTTTCATCCTGTGTTTATTAGAGACCATGTGTTACAATTTTACAAGTCTTTACAGTTCAATTTAGCACCCAGAACCCCGGGCAACATCTTAGTACCCACCTGTTTATCCCGTCTCATTGGAGTTTTAGTTTTGTGCTTATCAGAGATTAACTGTGAAGTGATGTATAATGATTCTTAGTCTGCCGCCACACTGGTGCAGTTGCATTTAAAGCCTTAAAACTTTTGTTACAGCTGTTCAAGCCTTGAAAACAGAACATGTTTGATCCACTGCAGACCCTGTTTCTAATTGAAAAGGTTTGGTTGGTGGTTTAATGTGAATGAGGGAAAAAAAAGCCTTAGAAATATATGACGTAGTTGCACAGATTTGCTTTTTGATTTCCTCTACTGGGTCACTATGTATCCTTCTCTGACTCACTAAATCTTGTTGCATGACCATTACCAGAAAATTACCCATACACATGCTTTAAGGATGGTGTAAACAACAAGCTCAAAGTAGCAACAGGAAGTGCTGCTGACTTTGTTGCCCAAGCTATCAGCTTTTAAGCAGCCAATGTCCACAACTATTATTACAGTATGTGTACTTTTAGAAGAGAGAAGCCATTACAGTGGAACTCTGCAACAAAGGTTATTTCCAGAGCTGAAATGCAAATGTGTACAGAGATCGGACTAGTGTGGCCAAAGCCTCCAAGAGCACATGACAACTGTATCCCAGCACGGAAGCTCCTTACAGGTGCTCAAAGATGTTGCTACAGATGTTTTCTCTGATTTTGGTGGACATATTGGAGCATATGACTATGAGAGCATCTACTCAGAGAAACCGATTAGTCTGTAACTGGTTACACAGGGTTAGAGCTTTCCTTTTTTTTAATCTGTGTCTCATTTATTCTCATAGTGATGCACCCACTGTGATGTCATGCAGCTCTGATGCAACTTCAAGGTTTCAGGTTACGTTTGGTGATGAGAAGACTTTGTAACCTGAGTATAATTACCCTATAAGATCTTCACTTGATGATATCACTGTGAGTACACCTCTGTGAAGACAGCGTGGATCCATTTACGGCGGGATCACAGTAACATGATATCACAGTGAGAGCAACTACTGTCAGTTATATAGATTGCATGAGGAAACTTTAACCATCACATTACCCACGTCTCCTGTTCTGTTGTTGTCTTAAGTCGACAGTTTTCTCAAGTCCCAATGAAATGTTTGCGACATGTTTTGACCAAATTACCACAGAGCTACAGTACATAAGCTTCATTTTCAACCACATCTTTTCAGTTTTTTTCAAGGTTTAAGAGGTGAAGTTGGTATCTTCACTCCACCCACTTCTTCAGCTACAAAACCAGTTACAGAGAAGTTTGAATGCCTTGTGAAATGTAACTAAATATCTCACAAAATCCATTATTTACACATGATAAACATTGAAAAAAATATGCAATCTTGAAGTAAGATATTTTACTATTTTATGTAAAAAAAAAAGAGGCTCATTTCAAATTTGGTGACAGCAAAATGCCTAAAATCAAATAAAACATTGGGACATGTGCAACAAAAGGTTGTTATATCTAAAATGATACATCCACAATCGAATGCCATCCACAATTGTTGGGGGTTTCGGTGGGGGGAAGCTATATGTTAATATGATCCAGAAATGTTGCTGTGTTCTCTGGGCCAAAGCTAGTCTAAAATGGACAAGACAATGTGGATTAATAATATTAGGAAACTATTGATGGTGGGTCCTCTGAAGATGAAAGGGACATCAGTGATGAAAGGTATAGACAGGTTGTTCCATCCAGACTATATTACACTTTAAAAAGTAGAAGATCAACTGACCTTCCTGTAGGTTGGTTGTCTTCACGAGGTAAAAATATTAGGTGCAACTTGAAGCACAAAAGACATAAAAAGACCGAGAGCAAACAGCTTGAACACAATAGCAATTTAAACATTTGATATGCTTTTCATGTTCCTTCGTGAATAAAATATAGGTCTTTGTATTCTGCTTTTATTTACATTATTTTTTTTCTTTTTGTTGGAGGATCAACAGATGACTGTTGAGATATTGTTATGATAAATTGGATTAATTTTAGCTGACTTGTAGTGATTTCTGCTTCAAAATAATTCCTATGTTGGGAAATACTATAAAAAAAACAGGTTCTGCTCAGGATGAGAAACAAGCTCAAAAGGTTTTCAAGAAGAAAGACCAAAGCAAAGAAAAACATGATGAGAAAGGGGGTACAACTCCCAGTTATTGTCTTATGTGTGGCATGAACCATCCCTGCAGGACTTCTGGTTTAATCTGATTAGGGTTATGGGGGAAAGAAAGACAGCACACAACAATGTTAGTGTGATATGAGCTGCAGGGAGACAGGTGTGAGTACAGTGGCAAGTAAAACCACATTTCTATTGGACAATCAATAAACACTTTCTTTGCTGTACGTAAGCCAGCAATTTCCCAGAGAGCAGTTGAGACAGACAGTCACTTAATTCTTTCCTGGAAGCAAGCAGGAACTACATCCAAGCTTTGCATACTAAAAAAACAACCCCTCCTCCCCCTTTACATAAGCCACGGGTCTTGTTGTGAGTCAGACACAGATGGAGGAAAGCAGCGATTACAGCAGCATTTATAACGAATCTGACCTTTCAGCACTTCTAACTCGCCCAAATACCAAAACGTTATGCTGACCACAGTCACGCCAAGACCGCGCTGCCTCCCATTCACCTTCATCAAACGCATTAGGGCTGCTGCATACGGAAACATCAGAGTACATGCTCCAAATACCTGTGTAGCATCCAGTTTTGATTAAAGTCATTATGATGGTTTAAAGGTTTTAGCACATAATCTGAGTCATTATGCAGCTGTGGTTCAGCCCACCCAAATTCACCCAAAGCTTGCTGATTCAGATTTACAATGAGATTAATATAAAAGTACAATTAAGCCACCACCCTCTCTTCAAAAATCTTATTAGAAAAACTGACTGGAGCATGGTTGGCATCATTTCTATTAACTTCTGCAAAAGACCTCATTGCAAGACACTGCTGGCAAAGTCAAATCCACATTAGTCTTTTCATTTCAAAAGCAGGTTGGTTCACAGGTCATTAGTCCAAACACAGCAACCAGGTCAAGAAAAGAAAAAAAGGAAATAGCAACAGATCAGGAGGGCTTGAAGAGGACAGATTAAAAGTAATAGAAGGGCATCGGAGATGGATGTCATCAAACTCGGGAGATTTTTCAAGAAGATAGGCAGAGGTAGGAATTGTCAAAGGAAGATGACGTGTCAGGGTAATTATTAGGCTAATGTTGAACTTCAGGTGGCATTTTCAATCTATGCAAAATAAGTTTTTAAAAATAAATACTTTTGTGTAGAAGGATGCTGGAGATGGCGCTGCCAGGCGGGAGAAGAAGACTAAAGAGGAGAAGGCAGAATTAGATGGAAGCAGGTGACTGTCTAGCCTAGCAAATCCTAGTGGCAACGAGAGAAGAATCCTCGTCTGAAAGGTTACACTGTCAGGACAGGTAGTGAAAAGTTCTTGAAAATCGTGACTTGTGTGTCCATCTAGTGTGACAATATACCGTCTTCACAGATCCTCATAGTATATTCATCCCTGTAAACACTTTCAGTCACTTGAGGTACATGTGAAAGAGGCTTCGCAACCATAAAGTTTATTAAAAACAGGTTACAAAGCTTATCAACTCAGCAGGAGTTAGAGGCCTTTATGCTAATATCCACAGAGAAGGAAATCCTTGTGTCCACTGACAATGACAGTTATAAATGCCTGTTATTAATGCTGTTTACAGTTCTATGTATGAAGCAAAGTTTTATTAGTTCAATCTACTTTGCTGGAGGAAGAACTGAGATACATTCACTTATAAATGTTTATTTTCACCTTCGAGTTAACACATTGTCAGAGATTCATTCAATCAAATTCCATACTTGGGGTGAAATATTTTGTTATCAATGTAAGTGAAATGTTATGTAATTTACTCACATTTTGGACATAAACTCCCAGGCTGTGGTGCATCCGGCTGTGTGTGGATGAAAACATGACTGAGACAGAAGTCTGGGGTGTCACGATGATGCCACATGTGACTGCAGCAAATAGCTGCTGGTACCGTCCTGACTGTGTGATTCATATTGAATGTCAACAGAATGAACATCTTGATCCTGAGTCTTCTATCACAGCTCTTCACAAATTCAAGACCTCAGTACAAATTCCTGTGTATTCTCATCATACTACAGTTACAGAACTCTTTTTTTTATTGTTCTTACAGTAGTTTCTGTGGAATATTGTATTTTTTCTTTATATTCAGTGTATTTCTACTCATGACAGGTGCATATTTAATTAATCAAACTTTGTCAAAGCAATAGAAAGAAACTTGATGTTTTTTTTATTTTTAACTCAGTGGGTCCCCCTACAGGACTGGAGGTTAGGTTGCTTCTTTGACGCTGTCTTATTAAGTCTCTTGTTCCATTACTCCCTCCATTTCTCTTTTGTCATTACTTTCTGGAGCCTTTCTGAAGCCTCTACTATAATTCAGTTCAATTCAATATTCTTTTATTGATCCCCAAAAGGAAATTATATTATATGATGCCAGCTTGTGCTCTGTGAGCTGGTTTTACCATTATTGATGTGTGACATGGTGCATTTAAGTGGCATGCAGTTGTGAAAGATTACTGTAAAAACTGTGAATTTCTTTCCCTTTTTCATGTAAAGAATCAAATTACATCTTTCCATTCATGAATAACAGAGCACTAGTAGCTACAAATGTCTGGTCAGCTACCTGCATGTGTCTTGGTAAAGACTACATACTAGATACAGTTTACCACTGTGAGCTTAAGTTAATCACAAACCTTAATACAGCTCATATTCCCTCATTGCATATCATACATTTATTAGGATAGTAACTTAAAGCAAAAATCAGAATTCCCACCAGAGAAAAACAAGTGCCCTCTCTTAAAAACAGATTTTTTTGAGCACCTTCCGTCAAACCAAAATGAAGCTTCTGTTGCTCTCTCTGTTGACAGGATGTCATGTTTAGAGTGATCAGCGGTGATCGTCTGCTGACTCACGGCAACAGGAGCTCAGAAAGAGGCTAATGAGTCACTGGCAGAAAAAGGTCAGCTGAAATGGACTTTTAGCTACATAAGGCATTCAAGAGGAGAAGAGAGGAGAAGAGAAAAGAGGAGAGGAGAGGAGAGGGGAGGGAAGGAGTGGAGAGGAGTTCAATTTTTAAAAAATAGTTTTTGCCTCTATAAAAATGGCTTTTAGCATTATAATTTATTCTGTAGAGCTTAAAAACAGAGACATAGGACTACAGGCTCGGAATGATAAATGATGAGTTGCATTTTAAATTGTTAATTCTGCTGTAATTAATATTGATTAGATTAGCTGGCTATAATCCTGCTTATCTGCGGAGGATAATGTGGGTTGGAGTATGCATAAACAACTCTAGGGCCAAATGTAAATAATATTTTAATAATGAATAGTGGCGTTTTAGCAGACAGAGCCATTCAGTTTCCTGTGGAGAAGAACAGAACTTAGAAATACATTTCCTAGCTTTTATGATAACCCACAGCAATTAAATTAGTTTTCCGCTTCAGTCTTTTGTTTCGATGCATTTCTTTCTTTCTTTTTTTTTTTTTCTTTGTGTATCCATTGATTTCATGATGCTTTTTATATCAGCTAACTGGATGTCTAGCAGCTCCAAATACTTCATTCTATATGGGAAAACCCTTTTTTTTTTCTTCTTTTAAATAATTCCCGGAGGGCACTGAAAGCCACTTTACTTCCACAGTCTGTCTGCTATCTTTAACTTCAGCAGCACATCTCTTTGTGTTTTACGGTCTTTGTTTCTCCCGAGGCTGTGTTTACGCCTCACTGGGCCCCTTACTTTTAAAAAGATGAAGTGGAAAGTGTGTAAAATGGCAATATTTTATTTCTATGATGCATTTATGGTTATTGTTTTCATTTCATATCAGCATGCAGCAGCAAGATACGGATTTGAGGGGAGAATAGAGTGACAAGTTAATGTAAGTCCAACTGATTTGTTTGGTCCATGCAGTGAAATGGTGCCATGCCAAACATCAGGAATCTGATAACTAGGTGTAGTTTCATGACTCCGTCCGTGTCCACAAACAAGTGAAACTTAATAGCTAATGTCAGTTTGGGACTGTCGAAACTCTTCTTTGACCATAGTTTTTCAAAAAGATTGGGATGAATTTTCATATTTCTCCTTTTCTTGGTTCATAATATCATTAAACATTTCAAGGAACCTAGAGGAATTTCAATCCCTAAAGGTCAAGGGCACATGAATAAGGTGATCTCAGATTCCTCACACGTCTGCAGAATTTTGAAAATAACAAAAGCAACAACAAAGAGCCGTTCTGGGGCACACTGTAGGATGTGTTTGTAGGAAGAACGGGACAAAATAACAACTGAAAAGCTTCACTGTGTGATTTTCTCAATTCCAGGATGTGTTTTAAGTTTTGTGACATCATTACAAGTAGATACAAAAAAAAAAAAAAAAAAAAAAAAAGATACTGTCCCTACAATTTTTGGAATGTATTGTGAGCTATAAATGCAGAGGTGAATATATATTAACAAATCGATGAGAACAAAAAGGAAAGAAGATGAAGTATCTTGGGTTCATACTGTTCAAAGAAATAAGTCATCATTAATGTGAGAACTGCTGAACTGCGTCCATTAAAATAACCTTTTCCGACTTGGGCTTGCATTTGTATGGCATCACAGTAATGTCATAAATTGCAAATACAATAAAATGTGCTCTCAAAATGTTACATCATTCTTATGAACACATTTGGAGATCAACGAGTTCATAATTTCCTGCTGCCTCTGTTTTTTTCGTCGGAGGGTGCTGACCCTTCGGGCTTCCTGTAACGTTATCGGTCAAAGCCAAGTTGGACATCCGTGTGGGTGTGATTATATTTAAAATGACCGATCACACGCACGGCTGAAGACCAGAGGTGAAAGAACATTTGTGGTCAAAAACTGTGAAATGGTCTGGCTGAAAAAAGCCCACCAGCAGTCATTGGCTTCTTTTAAATCTTAAAGCATACCTTTACAAAAGAGTCTTTCCTGCTTTTATTTAACTCTTGATTTTGGTTTTTATTGGTTGACTGGAACTCTGCCCAATTTTATTATACGCTTGTATTGCTTCACTGCAGTTGCTTTAATTCAGTTTTATTACTTGATTTCATTTGCTGCCTGTGTGAAACACTTTGTGGTACAATGTTTAGAAAAATGCTATTTAAAAAAAAACCCCATTAATCTGCCCCATAGGGAGAGATACAAGTCAACATTCTGGCTTTCCCAAGACAGATCTACACACAAGCTGCTTGAAGCGTTCAAATTTATTTTCCACTTTTGGTTTTGGTTCAGTGTTCAGGCTGAGATTCTGCAGCAGCAATATGACTTGAATATTGCTTTCTAAGATTATATGCTGCATCTTTGAGTCATAGCAAAAGTTTGATAATATGCAAAGCATCCAAAAAAAAAAGAAAAAAGAAACTGTCTAAAAAGGAAAAAGGATGTGGATTTGATAGTATCTCTCTTAAGAAGGAATTTATTTTACAAAGAAAGCACATAATAAATCATACAGAAAGGTTCTTACCATATTTTTGTATCATAAACTTTGTGTATGAAGTTCAAAGAAAACTAATGTATTACTATTTTTTTTCTTTTTCCTCTAGCAGGACACTGCAGCTCATTGCACCTCGACTTTCAAAAAGGCACATTTGTTTTAAGGCATTTACGAAACCTCTGATTTCCCAGTTTTGTGATCAACAAAAGTATCAATCGGTCTATCTATCTATCTATCTATCTATCTATCTATCTATCTATCTATCTATCTATCTATCTATCTATCTATCTATCT
>JAOWBL010000013.1:3686180-3700142 GCA_028564865.1 Zenarchopterus dispar
TTTTTAGTAGGTAAAGTGTAATGTTGACTAGGCCTAGGCCCCGGGGAATATAGGCCCCGGGGAACATAGGGGTGCTCCCGTAAATAACCATCTTACCAATATTATATATGGGTGAGTTTTTAGAGTTAAGCTTAAGTTGTTTTCAACCAAACATAAGCTAAGAAAAGCTTTTGTTTGGTTGAAAACAAACAAAAGCCTTGTTCAAGTCGCAAGACCTGCAGTGATAGCTGAATATAATAACATGGGAGGGGTTGACGCATGCTAAGCTTCTACAAAATGTCCAGCCACACCAAGAAGTGGACGGTTCGTACCATGCTTCACTTCACTGATTTGGCAGTTACCAACTCATGGATTCAGTACCAACTAAACAGCATGGCCTTACAGCAACCTGCAAAGAAAACCTCCCAATACCTGGAATTCAAGCTGCTCTTGGCAGAGGAACTGATATCCCAGAGACAGGCATATCAATGTGATGACAGTGACTCCAGTGACAAAGAATTCTCTCCAGAGATCAAAAGAAGGAAGCCCTACCCAGATGAGAGCATAAGGAAGTATGGTGCGATCCATTTGCCTCAAATGCTCCTAGATGCAGAATGCCTGGATGCAAAAGCAAAACCTTTGTGAGGTGCATAAAATTAAACTTCCTCTCCGTCTCTAAAAAGTCAGAATGCTATATGAGATATCATCAAGGACTAAGTGTATAACCAAGAACTCACAAAATGTTTAAGTGAAGTTAATGCAAAAGACTGGAAAAATCATCATTTGGTATTTGTTTTGTATGTGTTATTGAATTTTACTGATTGATTCTGATTGATTTTTTCATGTAAAGAATCATGTTAAAAAGTTCACGTTTGAGAAAAATGAAATCCTGTTGTCCACTACAGAGGACATGTTATAAAATACAAATTAAATTATTTTTCAATCGTTTTTTTCTTGACGATGTTTTTTTTACCCTTTCAATACTTAATTTATCTTAGAAAAATGTAAATCCCTAAACCCTCTTTTTCCTCCTAGTCTCAGGAGGATAAAGTTCTTGGGCTGAATTTGGTTTGGGAGGTCATTTTAAAAGGCATTTGCAAATTCTTTTTAGATTAACTTGAAGTGCTCGTTAGATTTTTGAATGATGACATCACATACTTGAATAGGAAACAAAACAGAAAGAAAATTTAAAGGTTTGAATAGAGTAGGTTCCACTTTTATTTAACCACTGAGGTTCTAATCATTGATCCCAATCCGGAACGACTGTTTCAGATTTTAGATTATAATAAATACGGCTTACCTTCTTACCATGAGTCTGATGTGCTTTTGTCTGATATAACGCATGATATCACAAGTATAAGTTTACCTTCAGACTTTGCTGTTGACTCCTGCAGCCATTAGGTATGATTTTTGACAAAGGAGTCTCTTCAATTGCAGAGACAGAAAGTACGTTTCCACCAGCGGGAGTTCCAGGTGAATCCCCAAGACAGAAACTTCTAACAGTGCCGACCGTCTCCTCACAAGAAATTAGCACATAAGGTGATGATAATGCACATATTTTGAAAAAGAAGAATGCAGCAAAACAATAAAGAGAAGAAGAAACACTTGCATTTTTGTTTGCTTTTCAAACATACGCCAAATTGGTAGTGATTGAGATTAAAAGAAACCCACCCTGCCAGACCGCTACATTGGCGTAATGTGCCACCAAGATCTGAACCAGCTCACAGGTCCATCTATCTTTTTTTTTTTCTTGTAATCTCTAAATTCATCAAATGTACTTACACCAAAAATGTGTTTGGTCCAGGAGGTTCAGGTGAGTTGTGGTCACATGAGTTATGCTCACATGAGAGTTCGGAACATAATTTAGAAATCTGGATTAGCAGAGACCCTCGACAGGAGGTTCCTGTTGCTCAACCTGAGTACCTCTCCTACTACAGAAACGTTTTTGCCCTGTAAAGGTTCCTAACGCCCACTTTTGCAGGGCTGTTTCTGGTAATGAAGACACACCTTAACGATCCGGCCACGGAAAAATTACCCGGAGCTTCTGTGAATGGCAACTCGCCTTATGTGGTTGTCTGCAGCAGAGCTTTTGTTTTCCATGCAAATGAATGTTTCATTTTTTATTTTTTTCATGCAACTTTATATAATTTTTACTTCACTTCTTGAATGCCTCTCTAGAAAGGAGACACATTACCTGCGTTAGTCACCTCTTTCCGGGCCTTTTTTTTTGCTGGTCCCTGTCACACCTGTAGCCTATATACAGAGCAAAATAAATGTTTCTTTTCTTTGCTACATTTCAGGTGAAATGACCTATGTTGGGCAGAACAGTGCCTTAGTGGACTGTTCCGCCCAAGAACTTTATGTAAAGTCAAGATCCCATAAGTTTGCATTTTGTCCCTGTGCTTGGGTGGGTTCTCTCCGGGTACTCCGGCTTCCTCCCACAGTCTAAAACATGTATGTTACGTTTATTGAGAACTCTAAATTGCTCATAGATATGAGTGTACGTGGTTGTTTGTCTATATATGTGGCCCTGCAATGGACCGCGACCTGTCTAGGGTGTACCCCTACCAATCGCCTGGGATGAGCTGGGATAGGCTCCTGTGAAAAGGATACAGTGGGTGATAGAAAATGGATGGATGACCTATGTTGGCTCATCTGAAAATATTTTCTTCCCCTCTCTATTTTTCAATATCCAGCATCAGTTGATCTCCCTTTAAGGATTAATAAAGTATTTTTTAATTTAAGTTGGTAGACCTGCAGGTTGAGGATGCTCGTTTGCACCTCCTCTCATGGTGGTGTCTGGGCAGAGATTTATCCTCATTGATGAGCAGCAGGAACGTGCAGCCATCCGATCAGCCGCCATTCAAGAACATGCAACACGTCTTTGCAATCAGTTCAGAGGCTTATGCGCCATTCGCAAATCTAGAGTAGGTTTTTAGAAAGGAAGTAAATCTACTCAAAGTTTAAGAAAGATTTCATGAATGAGGGGCGATATCTGTGCTTGACTGGCGTGCCTACAGTCCAGATCTGCCTCCAGCTGAAAATGCATGGTGCATCATGCATAAGACAGTCAGACAAAGGCAACCACAGACATCACAGCTGCTGAAATTTAACATGTTAATAAAATACAATATAGCACAATATTAAACACTGAACTCTCCCAACTCTTTGGGATTTTTATAATAAAAGTGTGGTAAACATACTATCAGACCTCTAAAAACAAAACAAAAAAAAACATCTTGATTACAAGAAACCCAATTATATCATGCTGTCGTGCATTTATCTCAAAATATCTTAACAATTTAGAGGAATTCACTCAGCTGACTTCCAATTTTCAAAGCTCGCCCACTAACTGAACTATTTATAAGTACTCAACAGAAGTAGGAACCCTTTACTCTTTTCTTGTTTAGGATATGTAAAAGAGTGCGGGGGTTCATGACTTCACATCTTGAGAATTTTTATTCTGAAATCATCTTTTTTTTTGTACGGTTTTTGTTGTTCGCTTTCCTTCAGAAAACACCACTGGAGAAATATTCTCTTTTCAACTCACAGGGTATAAATTCAGACACTGTTATATTTACAGGCGCTCTGATCTGGATTCATACCAACACAGGATGTACGTGAAGAATTACTGGAAAGGCTCTGGCTATTGGACATGTGGGGGCAGTCAGTTTATTGCCAGGAGCTGCCCCAGGCCGACCCACAGAGAGGATTATTTGTTGGCAATGACACCATCATGAGTCTTTACAGTCCTCCACTACGCTGCTTGGAAGTCAGGTATCAAAAGTGACCCATGGGTGCTCTGCTGAAACTCCATGGGCTTTAAGAGGTAAATGTCCAGCCTGGAGCCTTTACTAGTGCTGGAGCTCTTTAAGTAGACTTGATCGGAAAAAAGGTTAGAAATGGACTGAGGGACAAATGTGGGCAGGTGGTGAAGATTCATAGTGCCATCTTGAGGCTGAGGAGTGGAAGTAAACGCTGCTTCTTGTGCTGTAACTTACTGGAAGATCATCTTTTATAGACTTTCAGAAAAGAAAAGAAGCCATTGACTGTATAGGACATGAATTGCTAAATTGACTTTCAAAATAAAAATGACATATTTGTTCTGAAGCTTAACTTTAAGAAGAAAAAAAAATACAAACAAGAGCGAAATTTGAAAGACACAAATGCTAAATTTTCAAATATAATACCATTAACTGCGATGGGGCAGTCTGTAAAAGCCCCAACATCAGCTCCACTACAAACTGATTCTTTAAGCCAACTTTACCTGGTTGGCGATCAAAGAATCTGACTTTTCAAAATAAAAGTATTTTTAAAAAACAAATAAAACAAACAAAAAAAAAAAACACTATTGCAGTACAAAAGATGACTTAAAAAATAGAACTGAATAACTCTTCTTGCCTTCTTTCTCAGGTTGTTGAGACACGCTTAACAAATTTGAACCCATCAAAATAAAACGTGTATTTCAGTTTTTGATCATCCCAACATTAAAAGATTGCCCATCTCATGTGTTTCTGTCCTGAATCTACAGTTTTCAGTGGCCACAGAAATAGTGCCAGCTCTGTTAAGTAAGTACAGGAGTAGTTGAGAAACCACTCACATTTAACTGTACACCAGCCGCATAACGATGTCTGTCGGTTACGGTCTGCCTCCAGGCCGTCCAATGCAGTAAGATGATCAAAGCAGCTTTAAAGTATGAGTTGTTTATGTTGGAAATTACTGATTCGGCATTTCCCAAAGGAGATTATCTAATGAATTTTTAATCAATAGTAAGGCTGTTGTAGGGGCATATCAGCAAACAGAGAGATACTGGGCCACACCAGAAGAACAGAAGTCATTTAAAAAGTTCAAGAAATTTGCTACGCTCCTGGTATTATCAAATATAAGCAGTAATTCTAGAAAAATATTGACTTTTAGAGGTTATCTTTTGATGAATATTAACTGGCTTTTGTTTGATTTTAGTTCAATTCAGCAATGAAATACAAGAAATACTTGATAAGGCTATTTTTGCCACAATCCCACTTTAAATTCTTGTCCAATTTGATCAAGTTTTGGTTAATATCCCAATACATGACTAAAAAAAAACTATATTGAAGATAAAATATAAATCCATAAAACTTTGCCTTAGAGAAAGTAGTTTGTTTTCATGACAGAAACGTACTTGTCTAGTGCACAACCAAGTGTTTTCAGAAATGTTTTAGTTGGAGAAAATTGCTGGTGCATTTGCAGTTAACCATGTTAGTAAAATGAACTAACATCAGTACTTCTAAGTACATAAGAGTACAACATGGCTCATTATACAAACCTGACCAATGACGTCTCATCCAGTCTGACTCAATACAAACCGCTTTCACTGAAGCTACTATTTATGATTTTGCTTTACCATAACTGTAAATTACTCTTGAAACTCATTCTTTAGTTCACATAATGGTATTAAAATCTAATAACTGAGGTGAAAGTTATCTAAAAATAAAGCCATATTTTGACTTAAAAGTCTTAAAATTGCAGTACAAATGCAGACACCTGTGGAAATAAGATTTTTTGTTTTTGTCACTAACAACCGTTTTGAGAAGAAAGCCAAAGTGGCATATTCACCTGATGATTACGTGCTTGCTTGCAGAGTACAGCTGGGTACAGTTAACAGATTTTAATGAAAAATAGCAAGAAAACCTTAAGTTTACATCATGGTGTAAACAAACTTGGCCAGCCATGCCCACTCACTTTGAGAAAATCTGGTTGAAATGAATCTGGTTCTGCTCCCATTCACAGCCATTTCCAGCAGTACAGAACATACCGAGCTATTCAGGTGGTGTGAGGTGGCTTTTATTCAAAATAATCAAGATGGTGGCTGGATTGCTTATAGCACCATTCATCAAAGAAAGTTCTGACTACAAATCTTACAAGGGTCATTCACCGTTCCCACTCCACTGCACACTGGTCGTCTTTGTTGATACTACTCTGGTTATTGCTTCGCCTGTGTCATGTTTTCATTTCTCTGACTGGCTGCGTTTTAGCCACTTTCTTTTGTGTTTGTTAGTCCTACCTCCTGAAAAATAAAGTTGAATGCAAAGTAACAAATGCTTTGTCTCAAAGAACAGAAGAATTACAATGGCAGGCCAAGTGAGGTAGAAGCTGGTTCAAGGGGATGAAGATGAGGCTTACTTTGGCCTATGCATGAGACTCCTTTAAACTGGATCCAGTGGGAATCGGGGCTGTGAATCCCACTGAGAATTTGAAAAACACAGAACAGTGAAATCCAATCAATCACAGACCAACCACTGAAATCCCTCAAGTACACTTGGTTCCGAGGAAAGCAGGGCTACTTGGGCTGGAAAACTGTCTCTGAAGTTTTCACAAGCTTACTCATTGTGTGATTATTTATTTATGTTTATTTTTTGGCAATTTATCTTTCTGTTACTGATGTCCGTCTCTTAAAATGCATTTATGAGTGGTATAAAAAAAAAAATGAAAGAAAGGTCCTTATCTTTCCATTACCTGCAGAAACCCAGTTATATAGAGTTTTGCTGCGAAAAGCTGTGGGAATATCTCGACTAATAAAACGTTTTTAGTGTCTCTTATAACAACAAAACAAAGCAACTTTCTTGTTCCAACAGTTCCAGCATTATTAATACACAGATTTGTTTGATTCCTTTGTTTCAAATATGAAAGCAATAATAAATTAATTAAATGATCAATTTACATAAAAATAGATTTTTAAACTCTGAACAATTTTTGCCTGCTTTGGAGAACAAAAATGTGATATAAACTGCTGTGTGTGTGTGTGTGTGTGTGTGTGTGTGTGTGTGTGTGTGTGTATAATTTCGAAAAGTACAGAGGGAACAATAATCAAGACGTTTATGTTTACCACTGACTTTTTTTCTTTAAACCTTTCAAATATGTGTTATTTATTTAAAGTTAATACACTTTTGTGACTATTCTATTTGCATTTTTTTATGTGGGTTTACGCTGGTTTGAACTGTAGTGACATCTAGTGGACGGACGGGTGCGATTACTAATGGTGTGTTTATTTGTGTATGAACTTGGACAGCGTTGATAATAATAGTTTTGTGGACCACAGTGCAAAGACTGGAGATATTTCTTAAGTAGGTATTTTAGCAGCTCCTGTATGGTACACATTTACTATATTTGCTTCGGTACTCCTGAGATCTGGTAAGAAGCCTCATGCGGTGTTATTGTAATATTCTGGCCTCAAATCCTCATGAAGATGTCTAAAAATGGTAAATTTAAAAAAGAATATTTTGTTTTATTTTATTTTTTTACTGTCAAAAACTGTCAAAATGTGATAAAAGATGTTTGAAGGGCAAAGAACACGTTAAACATTAGTTTTTGTTTTGGATTTTTTTTTTTTTTAACCAACCAGATGAAAAACAAAGCCGCTATAAAAATGTTTTTTTTAATCTACACTGAAAATCTACCCCGTCAACTTCTTATGTGCTAAAAACTGCAATGCTTGTCTCGTTACAGTTCTATTTCTACTTAAATAACACGAGGTACTTACAGCCGTTCATACTGATACTATGGTCCTGTATTGGTTCATTTTGTCAATAAAGTATCATGCTCAAAAAAACAAAAACTATCGTCATCCACCGTAGCGTCATATGTGTGGTAAAATGAACCATTTTCTTCGCATTTTTTCGTTCGTTTGTTTGTTTTAAGTGTTGAATTCATAAAGAACTTTGGTTTTGTGTTTAAGAGTCCACGCATTTTGTTTGAAGGAACGCTGTCGCATATACATAGAGAGGCGCCATTTATTTCCCATGATGCTGTGCAGACAAAGCTTTCTTTTAAACTCCACCAATTAGTTTCATTATCTGGTATAGATTTGTTTATCGAAATAGCTACACATGTCTTAAAAGTCACACACTTTTGAAAAATAGCCTTTAAAATATATGTGACACCGTGGATGAAACGTAAATATGACGACAGTGCTATATAAGCCCGTGAGTGCGCTCTGCCCTCTCGGTTGGTCCGATGGCAGTGAGATTTCAATTGATTGCTACAGTGAGTTACAGAACCTCTACGTTTCTTCTCTCCCCTCCCTCACCGCCGGCCTTGACTAGCCTTTTGACGTTTTTTGACTGAAAGTTATATTTATATATGTGTAACTTTAATGCACGTGACTAAAATTAAAGTGTCTGACAGAGAGTTATGTTAATATCCCCTCAATTCTTGACAGGCTCATTTTTAAAATACAAAACAGTATTTCCTTATTTCAAATCGGATTTTTAAAAAAAACATATTAAACGTATTAAAGTGCATTAACGGGACTGTATATTTACTTTTATTTATTTAAATGAGGTAGCCAAGCCACAACTTTGGTAATGGTGATTTATTCTTTCTACTATCCAGAAATGCACCACAGAACCAGACTTTGATTTTTTTTCACCCCTGCTCTCTAAAACTGGAAAAAGCTTATAAATTAAAGGTGTTAATCACATACACAAACTTTATTATTTGTATAGACTTTCTAAAGGGTAGCATAACAGATTGTTGACTGATGTTACTTTACTATCATTTATACTTTACTATCAACTGCAATGACACTTATTCATTATATGCCATTTGCTGGACTTTGGGAACTTTTTACCTGATCTGAAAGTTTACCGACAGCGATAGCTAATCATGTAATAAATTCTTATAACTTTTATTATATTGATGATGACATAAACCTGACCAGGACACCTGAAAACTAACAGGATACAGCCCCTGTGACGATGGGATAGCAGCCACAGAAAATGGACTAGTGAGTGCATCCCAGTTAGCAAATGTGGGTACTAAAATTCAAATAACTGGAGAAATAAATCCACATCAAACAGAAGGTTATGAAATTTATTAGAAATAACAACCAAAATCAAAGAAAATCAGCTGTAAATGGCTGAAAACCGGTATAACACTCTGGACCACCAAAAAAAAAAAAAAAAAGTATGATGTCAGTGCACCCAAGCCCACACATCAGGCCCATCTCCTAACCACTTCCCACCAAACTATCCAACTCTCAAATCTATGGTTTGGAATGGATTATGAGTGAGGACTTGTGTGTTCTGCATTGCCAGCATCTTTCACAACAATCCCATCTTATATTCCACCATCATGTGTGGCTCACCCATCATTTCACTTTGGGTTGGATCTGCAGAAATACAAGCATAACATGGTGGTTAGGTTTCATGTTGATTAGTTTGCACCAGGGTTATTTACAAAAATATATATAAAATTAAAGAAGATGGGAATTATGAAGGCTCTTACCGCTGAGGATGTCCTCGAAGCCGATTGACTCGTCACTGCCTCGAAGCGTGTCGAGAGCCAAGTTTGAACTCGGTAAGAATGGCAAACGCTGGATCTGGAACGCAAGAAAAAAAAAAAAGGGCCAGAAGCAGTTATGGAGATGTGACAAAAAGGAAATGAAGACACATTAAAAGAAGTGGATGGTCAGGGATGTGTGATGCAGACACCTGTCTGGCTGCTCGATACTCCATCTGCAGTTTGATCGGAGCGTGAAGACCCTGGATGTTTCTGAGCGTTGAGAAATTCATCTTGTCCTGGTTAACCTGGAACTGCATAAATACAAAAAAACAGTTAACAGCTAGTAGATATAAAATACATCGTTAGAGTT
Organism: Zenarchopterus dispar; assembly: GCA_028564865.1. Taxonomy (NCBI): domain Eukaryota; kingdom Metazoa; phylum Chordata; class Actinopteri; order Beloniformes; family Zenarchopteridae; genus Zenarchopterus; species Zenarchopterus dispar. Next base: position 3,695,791 of record JAOWBL010000013.1, read on the forward strand.
GTGCAAAGCTGAGCAAATATGATCAAAATTACCAATTAATATAAAAATTATAAAACTATTTCCTGCACTCTGCTGGTCAGATGTTAAGATCAAGATCTATATGTACCACACCTCTTAGACCTTTAAATGTTTTAACAGTTATTATGAACACGGCAGATGATGTTCAGTCTTAACTTTAACAGTCAACTATTGATGCATCTAGAATATTTAAGCTATGTTGAAATCAAAAACTCACAATCAGACTTACATTTTTCTCTGACAGCTCCAGCGGGTGACTGGGAAGGAGCTCATTCTTTACACTGGAAAAGCTGATAAACAGAAAAAGAACCATGTCACGTACATTTCATGGGGTTACGAGTATATTTTTTGATGTGCTAGGTTGTTAAACATGGTCACAGAGACATACAGCCAGTTATCTTGTGTTATATTTCTCACCCGCTACGCAGAGAGTCCTGGACTCCGTAAGCTCCTTGTGGACACAGACCAGCCACAGGGACACTGTCTTTCAGCTGAGATCGAAGTCCTCGGGTGTTCTATAAAAACACGAGAAGGGGTGAAATTGAAACAAATTCAAATCGGTGGAAGTTCGCGTCTAATTTCTAGGAAAACCTCGTTACTAACCGGCGAGCTATTTAGCATTAGCTCTGGTGACTAATCAAATTCACAACAACCCGATTTCATAGCGAGCAGAAACACAAATCTACAGTTAAATACGTCAGATAAATGTACGCAGACATAAGGAAAGAAGCAATACGACCCCGAATGCGGCTCAGAAGCAATAATTTATAATAGATGAAAATATAATCGCACCATTTTGAGTCTGGCTTCTTCTGGTTTCTATTTGGTGAACTGGAGCTTCCGGTTGCGTCACGTTTAGAAGACCACACATCCGGTGGAATCAACGACGCATTTGCGTCAAATATAGAAATAACTAAATGAGTATTTACAGTAAATACTCATTTGTGCCGTTTAGGTTGTGACTTTGATGTTTATGGCGTTTTAATATAAAATTCTAAGTTAGCAAAAAGAACTATGGGGACTACACATTGGGTGTTCTGGTATATCTAATAGTCGTGTCGCCGTGCTCTGCAGATGGGGGTATAGCTCAGTGGTAGAGCATTTGACTGCAGATCAAGAGGTCCCCGGTTCAAATCCGGGTGCCCCCTCTTTTCTGTAAAGGAGTTTTTTCCATTTTAGTTATCCTAATTCTTTAACAACGGCTGTGGTTTTACATTAAGTACATATAAAAATAATATGTATAAAATTTTATGCAAAGTAAATATTTGTACATTTGGCATACACATACATTTCAGTTCAATAAGGAAGATAAAAAGCTTTCACTTTAATTTAGGTTAAATATTTCTTTCACAACTACATAACAATTATACCCTGAGATAACAATTTATCTCAGGGTATGACAGGACTGAGTCACTGGAGACTTGATCTTTCTATAGATTCTTTCCTAAAAACAATCCAAAAGTATGTAAATGATCACATAGCACCTCACATTAGTTTTCTTTTTGTTTTTTGTTTGTTTTTCAGTCTTTCCTTCTGCATATTCAGAATCTTGAATATGTATTTTTCTGAATCATCTGGTTGCAACTTTTCAGAAGGATGAAAATTCCACCAAAAACAAACCTTTGCTTTGTAATTATTTAGGTTTATGAGGATGTAATGAGTTTGAGACCTGGGGGACTGACTTTAGTGTCTTCAGTCTGAGGTTTCTTCAGATCCTTCCTCTACAATGAATCTCTGAAGAGACCTGAAATCATGACTACTGCACCAATTTCCCCTCTGGCATTAATAAAGTATTTCTAGTGGAATTAAAACCAGACGGATTACACCACGTCTAGTGTTTGATGGCAGGTTTGTTCATAATAATCACAGAGACACATTTTTGTAGCAGGAGGAGCTTCTAGACAAATTAATCTCTCTGTGGAAACACAATTCAACTGTTATTACTTCATCATATTGAGAATATCACCACTATTTTTCCAATGAGGACTTTCTGCAAGTTACATTTAAATAGATAGTAGAATGAAAAAAAGAAAAAAAATCATACTTTATGCTAAGAAAGAATAAAATGAGCATAACAATTTAATTATAATATATAATGTACAGTTTATACCAAAAAATTCTTATTATCCCTTAATTTAAAGGGTATTATAGACTATTATGTACAGCTTTAACACATGCATGCAAAACATAAATAAATACAAAATAAAATGCATAAACAATTCAAAAGATGAATAAATGTGTCAGTTTTTTATTCCTACATGTATTTATTATGTTTATCATACTTTGAATTCTCTATATGTTTATTTTCGCTACACCTGTTTCTATATTTCTTTAGTCATTTTACAACATAAACATTTTCCCATTGTTTATTTATTTATTTTGAATTTAAGAAAATAGTGGTGAATACACACACTTTGTCACAGTTTAATACACATCAAAAGTAAATAAAGATGGATAATAGTTATTTAAAATACATATAAAAAGAGCAGCATTCAGCTGTTGCCATCTGCAAACTTGGATTCATTTGGCTGTGTACTTGTTGGTGGTCAGTGTGATGTTTATCATGATGCTGTCAGGCTACAGAAACAAATACAGTTACACATGTTGACCACTAGATGGCGCTCTTAAACAATCACAACTTTTGCCTGGACAGGAACACTGCGTCATCAGTCTAATTAGCTGTTTCACAAGTTTGTAGGACAGCTCAACCTGCAGTCACTCTCCTTGGTTTGAATCAACTGCAGTAATCCAACTTTTTGATTTAGTTATAGTTAAAGGTGTGTTATATGTGAGTGCGTGCTCTAACAAAGAAATCTCAAGTTTTAACATTTGCAGGTGACTCCGGTTCAGCAGAAAAAGCTTTCTAAATGAACATTTTAAAGTAAAATGAGAGGAGCCTTTTTTGCCATTTGGCCACAGCGACGACAGGTTTGTTTGGAGAAGATGAGACACTGAACTTGAAGGAAACTGAACCAGCTGTTTAGTGTGATGTGATGTTATCATCACGCCGTGGGACAATTTTACTGCCACTGATCAAAATTTAGCATTTAACATGACTATAGAGATAATTAATCAATGAAGGCCCGATGTTTCAACCATGCCTGCAGACATCTGACAGAAGCTACACTTTCTGTGCTCCAGTAATGTTCTAGTTAGTAGTTCTGTTTGCTGCTCTCCAAACAAACGGCGCTCATATTTCTGGACCAGACAAGCTGCTGAATAATTTGCTGAGTAGACTGATGTCATTTTTTGCAAATATCTGCTGAATGCATTTACTCAAAGCCCGTGGGCATGCAAGGAAATCCAATTCAGAGTTTATTCACAGTGAGAGTCTTTCCGTCCTTTCAGCTCATTTATTTTGTGTTATGTTGTTTAGACTCCTGACGAGAATAAACATTTATATCTGGCTGGCAGAATTTAAATCAGCATATTCTGGATGATTAAATCTCCACCGAAAATGCAAAACCCAAACATTTACACTTTGCATATGGTTTGACTCTGTGATTATATATTAATCTGTATTTCATTAAAACCCAAAGATAGTTACTAGAAAGGAGTAGATTCTGATGAAAATCCATTTGCATTGATGTGATTCTCTAATTTCAGCCTTACAGTTTATTTTCTCTAAGTTTCCTTTATCTCCCCATCTCAAAGTTTCAGTAATACCTCACTAGTTCCATTAGTTGCATTTATCAAATTTATTTATGATCATAAATAAATTATAATCATTATATCAGTGCACATCAATTGAAATATGTTATAATTTCCATCAGTGATTCTAAATTACCATAAAATTCAATTCATGTTTTAATGTAAATATTTCTTAGTTCGTGACACTCTGCTTGTCCAATATTTTCCTGTTGATTTTTTTTTAATCAGAGTTGATTAATGAAAGTCCCCAGCCCCACCAGCAGCTACATTAACCACCTCTTGTCTCATCAACAATGACATATTTGTTTTTTATTATGTATTTACTGTCATCTGCAGAGATTTCTGCAGATTTATCTTCTCTTGACTGGATTACTGCAGAGCTTTTTTCTGGCTTCAGCAGACGAAACATCTGAAGACCAAAACACTTCAACCAGGTTTTCAACACTTTTGAGAGAAGCACGAAGGAAAGAACGACGTACTCATCCTTACTGAATTTTAAAAAACTTAAATTTAAAAAACTTAAATAAAAAACTAAAAATTCATGTATATATATATATATACATATATATGTGTGTCTATATATATATATATATATATACATATATATGTGTGTCTATATATATATATATATATATATATATATATATATATATATATATATATATATATATATATATATATAT